>LPNX011187250.1:2446-21349 GCA_001517045.1 Pseudotsuga menziesii | reverse complement strand
TTATATATATATATATATATATATATATATATATATATATATATATTTGTGTGTGTGTGTGTGTGTGTGAGCATGATCTACAGAAAATGCATTGTGGTCTGCATAGTTTTTTGTTAATTTATTTCGCAATATACAATTATTTATTATTTTTTGACCACATTTGATTTCAGCATAATTTTATACACATGTGTGTCCATTCGATATTTTTCCTCACTGTTTTCAACAATTGAAAAACCAAAGATACACTTTTGAAGAGGACACGTTGATGTGTGGGCTGTGCATTTTTAAGAAATTTTTGGATGTGTATATTTTACCTTGTGGATTTTTCTTTGGGCTGCTTTGAAGTTGTTGTATGGTTTTCTAAGTGTAATTTTTAGAACTAATTAAAAAAAAACCATATGAATGCATGATATGTAAATGGATAGATGATTCGGTGACAAATCGATTGGTATGAACTTCGCTCAGTTGTGTTCCATGAATGACAAGGTTTACACCCCTAGAAGACATATAGAAACATTGATTTTCCTGTAAGAGGGCTAATTCTGTATTTTTTGAGGCCCTTGATTGAGGTATGAAGCTTGATTGAGGTATTTAAATATCTCGATCGAGGTTTTAACAGATCCTCAACCGAGGTTTTGACAAAATCTCGATTGAGGGTTTATTAAACCCTCAATCGAGCTACTATTAAACACTAGAAAAAAAAATCTTTGTACATGACTACCAAGGTTTTATATGCTCGCTCACCATGTTTATATTTAGTAAAAAAACTTGAGGAGATAAATCCTAGCCCCCGGGTTCTCAACATCTTATGGACACTAACTACCATAATCTGTATCTAGAAGATTATGCCCAGTAGGACATTTTAGAAATGGGCTTCAAGGACCCAACTAGAGAATTTAAAAGAAAAATTAGACAAGAATAAAGACCTATACCTCATTAGGAAAAAAAAATAGTAATAAGCATAAGTGTTCATTAAGTAATTGTTTTCACACATTTAGAATAAAAAGTAAAATGAAAAATTACACAAGAGTAAAGGGGAAATGGGAATTCAACATCATTTGATTCCTATCAACAATATATCCAATCTGTATACAATTGCTTGAACCTAATGTTTTCATAATTAGAGTTACATAAATGTAGTGAAAGGTTTTAAATACTAAAAATACTTTTCTCCTTCGTATATAATTTTTAATTTCAAAAAACTACAATTATGTGGTATTCCTTTGAAAACACTAATTTTTATCTTAATTGTCATGTTATATTCTGCCCTAGGATCTGGGATTTAAATATCTACCTGGAGGAGCTATATCGTAGGTAGATCGTAGTCCTAAGAATCCAGGTCAAGTGGACACTTGATCTGGATTCTCAAGACTACAATCTACTTATGGTATAGATCCTCATGTCAGATATTTAAATCCCAGATCCCAGCGTGGAATAAAAGAGGACGATCAAGATAAAAATTAGTGTTAAATTCAAATTCATATCACATTATTGTAGTTTTTTTAAATTAAAAATTATATACAAATGAGCAAAGTATTTTTAGTACCTTTAGAGAGCAAAGTATTGGGTTATATCAATGTCCATTGTTTACTCTTCAAAATTGTTATTGTGCCACACATTTTCAGTTAATATTGCTAGTAAATTATTGAATGACATTAGAATTTACATCAATAACACGTGACTAATTGTTTTCGTGTTTCATAACGCTAGGAGTGGATGAAAAAAACAAAAAATGTGTTATGGCGACTCTAGGATCCGAAAAACAAAAAATATGGAAACTAAACATGATACTACATCTTATTTCGACAAGAATTGAAAATGTTCAATGACATGAATTCAAATGGGGATTTAAAATATAAGGTGTCCAAGGATATTTTGGAAGACTTCATTAAATGAAACTTGACATGATGCATATGGAAATACACGTGTGTTTAAATACCTTTATTGAATGTTTATGTGTGGTTGGAGAAAAACTCGATCGAGCTAGTAGCTTAATCGAGCTTTTCGAAACTTTAACTAAAAAAATATTCGAGTTCCCATATTCATGTGTGCACATGAATATGGATACCCAAAAATTTATTTAATCAAAATTTTTAAAATCTCGTATTGTTCATGGGAACAAGGTCTTCAAATTGAATAAAAAAACATAGAATTCTATCTTAATAAAATTTAATAAAACATAATTTCAACTAGAAGAATGATACTTGTGGGTAATAATACCTACCTTGAATAAAAAACAAGTAAAAGCATTACTACTTCCACTTCCACCAGATGTTATGTGTATATATTAGTAGTGGAGTAATTGGAGTTATAGATGTGATTGATTGGATCCATAATCACATCTATGACTCAATTACTGTGTGACCCATATCTACGAATGAATATAAATGACCCTTTTCTATCCAAAAAATGAATTGAAATAAATGATGGGTTTGTTTCCTATTTATAGAACGTTATAAATGCTCGATCGAGGTTTTTTTTAACCGTCGATCGAGCTTGTTTTTAACCCTTGATCAAGCATGTTTTTAACCCTCGATCAAGGGTCTATCAAAAGCTCGATCAAGGGTTTAAGATAACCTTGATCGAGCATTCTATAAACCCTCGATTGAGGTGTAAGACCTCGATCGAGGGTTTAATAAAAGCCCGATCGATGTACGTTTTATTTGTTTTTGCCGAAATCACCTTGCCAAAAATTGTAACCCACCTCCATGGATGCACCCATAAGTGGGTATGTACATGAGTGACATGAATATAATGATCTGTTGAATGTATTTTGTGAAGCTTCTAGGATGGAGGTTAGTGAATATAAATCTAATATGCTACATTATTTTCTAGAGCATGAGATGCATAGCCATCTTTAGGGAATTTTTCATTTCAAGATGGATAACCTTGATCAAGGTATGAAACATCACGGTTATTTTCTTTATAAAAATGATTATAAAAAGGGGGACAAGATGTGGTTACTTAAGAATTTAGGTAAGATAATTTATCATTGGTGTTTTAGGTCATTGTATTTAGGAGGTAGACTTATTTTAGTTAAGTGTGTATTGGAAAGTATTATTGTTTATTGGATTTCTTTAGATAAAATACAAAAATATATCCTTGAGAAGATAAGACATAAATTTTTTCAATCCCTATTGTCAAGAAAATAATTTAAAGAAATCTTTTATTTGGTAAAGTGGGAGATGTTGTCTACACCTAAGAAATTAGGAGGATGGGGTATAAAGAATTTTTTTAGTTTTAGTCAAGCTCTTATGGAAAAGAGTATGTAGAGATGTATATTTGGCTCTGGTATCTGGAGTATTTTTGTCAAAGATAAATATTGAAAGGGGTTGGTGGTGGAGGTTTGGATGAGAATTGAACCTAAATATGTTTGCAAATTATCAAATATTTGGAATAGAATGGTGAGGGAATTTCCTGTCATAGAAAAATTGATAGCATGGAGGATAGGTAATGAATAAGGTTCAACTTGATTTGGATCATTGTATTGGTGGGGAATACTTATATAAGTGTTGGATCCTCTATTGGGGGTGTTGAAGGAAAAAGGACTATTTACATTAAATCAAGTTGTTATACATGATGCCCCTATAAATTAGAGATTGTTTTCTCTTTTAATCTAGGATTATCTCATCCTATAGCATTGGAATGGGATTCTTATGTTCAAGGTTTAAAGATCCATGGAATTAACTTTCAGAAGAAGATGATTCACTTGTGTAATCGTGGAATGATCCTTTTGAGTAGGTGATAACCAAACAAGCTTATGAGTATATACTTTACTCTCAATCAAATATTGAAGTAAATGTGTGGTCCTTTGTTATTTGTAAGGGGAGTTGTCCTTTAAAATTAAATCTCTTTATTTGGCTCTCTTTAGAAAATAAGATTCTAATATGGGATAAATTCTTGAAGAGGGGTGGGATTGGTCCAAATATCTGTGTTTTGTGTTTGAAAAGGGAATAATTTGTAAATCTTATTTTTGTACATTTCTCTTTTTCAGAGAAGGTTGGCATAATATAAAATTAGTCCTCAAATTCTCTTTTACATGGGTGACTATTTCCTTTCAAATCAACATAGAAGTTTGGATAATTTCTCAATAAAATATCATTTTAAGAGAACCTTCGACCTAATTGATCATGGAAGTAGGGAAAGAGATGAACTCAATAGGGGGGAAACAAAAGTGGATAGAGGCTCTTGGAAGGAGGTAGGGTTTCATGTTGTGATAGAGGACCTGTTCCTTGGGATCTTATCATTATCTCTACAAATATTTTGACATTGGATGGAACCTGTGCGACGATTAATGGGAGAGTAGAAGGGAGGGGTTTGCAACCCCTCCCCACACAAAAAAAGGAAAGGATTGCTTAGGATCTAGAAATCAAAAGGTATTCGGTAGGGAATCAACAAATACGTTGAGAATATGGAGAATCAAATCCCTCAACGACACCAGGACAATGCTTGCCAAAAGCCAAATAAGTTTCATCCATACAAATCAAGTAAAAATTTCTAATAGATCATATCCAACATATGAAGGATCATGCATTAATAATTAAACTCATAGGGATATGGCTATATTAAAAATATTTAACTTGGTGTATTAACATCACTTGGAAACCTTAGGTTCATTACGATCTCTAGCTTGGTGCTAAGGGATTATTCATGGTGGTTTTCTTAAACTTGAAGACATAAACAAGATCTTTAAGGAAGGGCCATATTTTTTCAACTCTTATGGCCTTTTCCTTAAACCATGGAAAGAGAGATTCAACCTTGATAGAGAATGTTTATCCATTGTTTCGATCTAGCTTAGGATCTACTCTTTACCAACTAAATATTGGAAGGATAGAATTCTGGATGATCTTGGCAACACCTTTGGGGAATTTGTGAAAACCTCAGAGAAAAAAAGAAGAATGAGGTATACCTCCTATGCTTGAATATGTGTCTACAAGAACATTTCCAAAGATACTCTAGAGGGGATTAACCTTTGTTAGCAAGATGAATATTTTTTTTAGCCTATATACTATGCGCAAATTCCTTTCTGATGTTGATGTTGTCACAAACATGGACACCTATTTATAGATAGTCTTATAACTCTTCAGTACTTCCCTTAAAAGAAAAAGTAACTATAGTTGTAGAGGGTTTCACTAAAGTATCAGGAAAAAGAGGCCAACTAATAGAGGTTCAAGCACCGATATTCACAAAAGAAACTAATGAGAAACATGTTTGAGGTGTTACAAACAAAGAAAGCACAAGATGACCTAAAGGATGACCCAAATAGTCAACAAAGAAGAACAAAGGGGCAGATTCAGAAGGCAATTGCTCTGTAACAATAAAATAATAAATTGTTATTAATAGTAAATTATGATTAATTAAAAGACTATCTAAATTCAATAGTCATGCCCTTTTACGAAACGATGCATGATAGGATTATATAAAGCCGAAACCTATGTAATTATTTATCATCTTATCTATTATCCATTTTATTATTACTTACCAATATCTGGGATTCAGATTACCTGTGGACATTTTAGAGAATTTATGAGTGTTAAACAATATTTTTACACTTCAGTGGTATCAGAACGAGGTTACGATTTGGAATTCTAGGGTTTCCCTAAAAAATAGGACCTTATCCTTACAAAAAAAAAAGTAAAAGTAGAACCCCCCAAAAAAGAGGTAAAAGTAAAACCCAAAAAAAGAGGTAAAAGTAAAACAAAAAAAGGGGGCAAAAGTAAAACCACACATGGTTTCTTAATAAGTGGGTTTGGGTTTATTCTCCAAACAACAAACAAAAAAGTGAGATTTAAAATTAGGTGGGGAAGGTAACAATCATTCCTCTCGTGCCCCAACCACCCAATCTACACAATTTTACAATACTTATAGGGAAAAAAAAAATCTAAAAGTGCATAATAATTTCTACTAAGAAGCAAGTGGGATTTGAACTTAGGTGGGAAAGGTAACAATCATTCCTCCCACCCAGCCAATCTACAAGAAGTATTTAGGGGAAAAAAATTAATTAATTCAGCCTTAAAAAAATATATATTATTATTATTATTATTATTACTTAATAATTGTATTATGTACAATTATTAAATTACAAGAGTAAAGAAAAACAACAAAAAATTGAAGAAGACAAGAAGTGAGTCAAAAGGAAAACCAACTATCGTCAAAGAACACCAGAAGTCAGGAATTACGATGAAGTCTAAATCAGAATTAGCATCCTAACTACAAGTAGAAATTCACAAGGTATTTTACATGACAAAGATGGATATTTCTAAGGGATTCATAGAGCAAGAGAATCATTATCTAAAAATTCATATTGAAAGATTATCTACTCAAATTGAGGAATTAATGAGTAAAAAAATTACTAATCGGAATCTACAAAACCAAAAAATCATGAAATATGCAATCGAGAATAAAGAGGAAATAAAATGGTTAAACAAAATCATCAAGGACAAAGATGACAAAATCACGCAAATTCATACAAAAGTAAAATGCCAAGAAGCAAAGAATTGCCACCTTTAGCAATATATTGGGGAACTCTAGTAGAAAGAGGATGACTAAAAAAAAGCGCACAAATTGGAAATTCTGAAAGTCGATAACACATTAACAAGTAATACTAAATAAATATATTGATTAATAAATCATAATAAAGTATTAATTACGAAGATCAAAAAATTAAAACATAGACGCAAGAAGGAACATCCCAATAAAAAACTCGAAGGAATAATTCTAGAAAATCAAGAATAAAACCAACGCCTAAAGAATCTTAATCAAGAACTAGAGAAATAAATCAAGAAGTTAAAAGAGTTAAAAAAGTTGCAAGAATAAATGTTCGAGGAGATTGAGAGTAAAAAAAATCTATTGGAGAACACAATAGTGCAAATCCAGAAAGAAGCATCCAGACTCTCCAAAAAACAAAGTCATGTCGAGGAAGTGAAGGAAGTCCTCACCGCAGTTCAAAAGGAAGAAAAACAAACAACACATAGACCTTACTGACATCCTAATTATAATCGTCATTTTAATCAAAGACAAGGTCAAAACGAGCATTCAAAAAAGATTTATGTTGACACGCAAACAGTTCTACATACTAAACAACAATTGAGACAACCCATTTCCCAAAACAATCTTAGAGGACCAATAAAAATATATCTGGGATGGAACACAACAGATACAATGCAAAATTTCTCTTGGGGAATCCATAACTTGTATTGTCTTATCTCATCAAGTGTCGCAAAGGATCCAGAGATGTCAGTTCAAGCAAAATCAGACATTGTTGTCAGTGAAGCTTTGAGGACAAAGAGTCTCTTAAGGGGAAGGAAATGTAACAATAAAATAATAAATTAATATTAATATCATTTTATTATTAATTTAAAGACTATCTAAATTCTATAGTCATTCCCTTTTACGAAAAGGTGCATGACGGGCTTATATAAATCCCAAACCTATGTAACTATTTATCATCTTATCTATTATAAATTTTACTATTACTTACCAACATGTGGGATTCATATTACTTGTGGGAATTTTAGAGAATTTACGAGAGTTAAAGAAGTTTTTTACACTTCAAGATCAACCCAAAAACCTTCACATGAGGAAGATTAAGATGTAGAAATTTTGGGAGATGATTCAAAATAAATGGAGCTAGGAGATCTCAATCTGGATGGTCTCGAGAAATCGGTATATGACCTACAAAAATGGGTTATTCCCTCTCAACATGTTGTTCTACTTAAGAAAGCCACCATTAAGGTAACGTTGAATAAATCGTTGGGATTCGTCATAGAGAATATTAAACCTCGGGACACAAAAAAGAAAAGTAGGAATGATCGTAGAGGTAGAATACGTAACCAGTAATGCATCAAGGAGATTAGGGGAAAACTAGTAGCTTTTGGTCAGTTCCCAACTATAGAGGAAGTTTTCATCATTCCCTCAAAATATTTTCAATGAAACTTTGTTCTTGGAAAATCAAAGGTTGTAATGGAATTTGAAAAAGGCGCATTCTTAAAAGGAAAATTGATGGGGAAAGGCCATCGGTTTTGTTCATTCATGAAACTAAGTATACAGAGGATAGTTTCAAGACTCTAATAGAAAAAATATGGAAAGGAAAAGAAACCACAACCATCGATTCTAATGGCTCAGTAGAAGGCCTTGGAATAGTTTGGAAGCCCCTAGAAGTAATTCTATATGGATTCTTCGCGACTAGATTCTCAATATCTAATGAATTCCATGTGTTGGGCATGAATATTGGGGGTATCCTCTCTAATATATATGGTCGTTTCTCTATTTCTCCCAAGCAATACTTTCTTGAATCCTTGAAAAGGATCAGAGGCATTAGATCTTGGGAGGGGACTTTAACCTCATTCGTAATCTTGAGTGAAAAAAGAAGGTATACGAATCCTAAGTAACATCAATTCATCCTTTAACAAACTAGTTGAAGGCCTATCTTTAGTGGATCTCAAAACATCCAATTATCCCTATATTTGGAGAAACAAGAGGTAAGAAGCTACGCAGACTTCTTCCATATTAGACAGTTTCTTAATCTCGGAATCCATCTTAACAGGAGGACGAGACTTTGCAGACTTAGTGTTACCCTCGACTGGATTTGATCATTGGTTAATCTGCCTTGACTGGAAAAGTTGGAGAGCAGCTTAAATGTCCCTTCAGATTTGAAATTTTTTGGTTATCTCACCCTCATCTACATTATCAGATGAAGCAATGGTGGTCAAGTTTTCAGTCTCTAGAAGGATATTTAATGTTTAGGTTCCCACAGAAGCTTAAACATATCAAGAATAAAGTTAAAATTTGGAACAAAGAATCATTTGGTAACGCATTTCAGGGAAAAAAGAGAATTGAACTCCAACTTATATACTTCCAGCAATATTCCATGATTGAATGGTTTTCTGATACTTTCAAGAAGGAGGAGGAAAATCTACTAAAAGAGTTGGAGATGAGGGAAATATAGGAGGAGACCTTCTGAAAACAAAAATAAAGGAATCTCTGGCTTAAAGAAGGGGACGTAAACTCAACTTTCTTCCATAGAGACACTGTCCAATATAGATAATCCAACAAAATTGCTTGCTTGAAAAATGTTGCAGGAGAACAAATGGAAACACACTAAAAAATTTAACATGTTCTCACTGACAATTTCAAAAACCTAATGGAGGAGCCAAACTTCTTACGAGATAAAGTCTATGGAGGAAGTCCTCAGACATGTTTCGAGCTTAGTCACTCAAGAAAAAAGAGATCTTCTTCTCTGGCCTTTCCAGATAGGGGAATTAGAAAAATATGTCAAGCAAATGAAGGATGATAAATCTCTAGGACCTGATGGATTCACTACCAACTTTTTCCGTTTTTGTTGGGACTTAGTAAAAAATGAAGTAATGGAAACAGTGGAGGACTCAAGATGAACCAGAAATTTTTTAAAAGCATTTGACTCAACCTTTACTTCTCTCATCACCAAATAATATGGAGATGACTCCCCAGGTAAATTATGACCTGTCACTCTTTGCAATGTTATCTATAAAATTACCTCCAAATCCATTGCTAATAGAATCAAGCCTCTCCTTCCATCTTTAATCTCTCCTACGTAGTCTTGGTATGTGGAAAGAAGACAATTCTTGATGGAATATTGTTCTCCCAAGAAATTATTCATTATCTCAAAGTTAATAAGTACATGGGTATGCTTATCAAATTAGATATTTCAAAATATTTTGACATGTTGAATTGACAATTCATGACGAAAATTTTACTTTCCTATGGTTTTCATCCTCGATGAGTTAAATGGATCTAAAACTTGATATCTGCTGTTTTTTTTCTCCATTTTGATAAATGGTACTCCCTCTCATACCTTTCACCCATCCAGGGGAATCAGTCAGGGAGATACTCTCTCCCCTTTTCTCTTTATCTTGATGGTTGAAGGTCTTGGGCATCTTTTCAAAGCGAATAATGAAGATCACGAGATAAGAGGTATTTCTCTGCACCAAGGACCTCGTCCCCAAACACACCAATAGTATGTTGATGACACTATGCCTATGTGACACTCCTTAGTCCAAGAGGAAAAATCTTTCAAGGAAGGACTAAACTCTTTTATGCTAACAAGTGTTCTGAAAACCAATAAGCACAAATCTAAAGTTTTTTTCTTCAACACGTGTAAGATTACAATGAGAAATATTCTTCAAATTCTGGAGTTCAAAGATGGATCTCTTCCCACTAAATACCTTGTAATATCCCAGATCTGGGATGATCACAAAATATATGAAATTACCAACATTAATCAATTTTACATTGGTTTATAACTTTTACCAGCAACATGTGTTCTCCTAGACATTTCATCAAACACTTTAGACACATTCCATAACACATCACAATGGCGAGATAATATTGTCACCTTTATTATTACTAACAAAGAGTAAATATTACAATAACTATGGCTGTGATATCAGCTACCAAAATACATCCAACAAGAACCGGAAAGGTGATGCCAACCCGGATGATGAAGCTCCAATGAAAACCCTGAATGGATCCTCCCCCTTTGTCCAGCTAGGGTGGGTCCGTCACAACACCGAAACTAGACCAAAATGGATGGATGGAGTTTGCCAACCCCAAACGAAAACTCTAGGCTAACCCCTAGACGGTCTTAAGAACAAACATCCAAATATTCAAGCATGCTTTTTCCCTTTGTCTCTGCCGCCTTTTATCCTTGAAAAGTATCCAATACCATGGGTAAATACCATGGGCCAATGAAAACCATGTTCTATTATCTACCTTTTTCCCATACCATAGAAAAATACTATAGAACAGTAGAAACCATGCACTGGGTAATTATTACTTTCCCTTAGCCAATAATTATTTTCTCCTTATTTGTCACCATTAATAATTTTCTAAATTATTCTTAGGTGACCTTGGTCTATTTTCCTTGGGCCAAAATTGGGGACATGACAGTCCTCCCTTCCCAAATATGCTTTTCCTCAAGCAATGAAGAAACCATAGGGAAATACAATCACATCATCAATCTTCCACCATCAACCGTGCACTTAATGTGAAGACTAAGTACAAATGATACCAAGATCCCAAATGATCCTCAGAAATGCAAGGTGCAATATATATTCTCCTATGCAATGCATTAGAGTCACATGGAAGTTAGCTTGACACCCTATACGAAAAATTTAATTCCATCCAAAAGCATGTAGGAAACCATAACGAACTGCTACAAAGATGAACCCATGGAGAAGAGACGAGGTGTGCTTCCTCAAGCCAACCAACCAAAATGTGTTCCCAATGAGCTTCCCATAATAAAAAATGCTTGGGTCCCCCTGCTTGCTCACTCTCCTAGTGTAAAATATCATCAAGAACAAGTCCCGCAAGTATGGGATGCCAAGGTCCCAACACTTGCGCACCCCATCAATACATAGTGTGAGTACATACAAATTAGAATGTGTGATGCCCAAGTCCAAATGCTTGTGCATCTCTACCATGCACAAGGTCTCCCAAAATATTACATCAAAGTAGGAGGGGTACCATGTCCTCCCAATTATTTCAACCAAGTGTGGAATGCTAGGATCCCATAACTGGTGCATTCCATCAATACATAGAGTGGTACAAAATAATACATCATGGGGATGGGTGCCAGGATCCCAAGTTCTACTATGCAATCTCCCATACATCATGAGCACTAATATAGATACATCATAATGAAACATAGTGAAATGATACAGAGATATGCCACTCCCAATGTAGCTAAAGTGATCATCCATCAAAGAGCACTCAAGAATCTTGCACCTCCAATCAAGAAAATCATCGTGTGTCAAAAGCACACAATCATGAAGATACCAATCAAATCTAATCCAGTAACATAGGTGAGGATTCCATGTCTCATAATGCTGCAAGAAAGAATAAGATGTATCAAGATATCTCATCATGTGTTCTCTTATCCAAGCAATGGATGAAGAACCTCCATCAATCAAAGAAGGAGCCTCCAAATGGCTCAAGGAAGTGCATCCATGAGTAGAAGTGATACAAAACAATGGATGTAAATGTTGCTCCAAAGGAATTGGTGCACATATCATAGGATCATCATGAAGGGTAGGAGTTTCATACTCCTCATGTGGCACTAAAAGAAAAAACCCCTTCACCCAAACTTTACTGGGATGAAAACTGAAGGAAGTAACAGTGTAGGATGAAATGTAATGTACCAACTCATCCTCTAAGTCAAGAAATTGGAAACCTCTCCTCAAGGCTGGTTCCATGCGTGTAGGATCATGTGCCTCTTCCACGAGTGCGAGACTTGCACCATGATACAACTCGTGTTATTCTTCATCCATGGCAATTGTTTGCCATTCAGCTTGCTCATCTTTCAACCCTTCAAACATTTGTAAATCAGTTTGAATCTCATGGTTCACCACACCATGAGGAGTCTCTCTGCTATCATCCATACAAAAATCAGAAACATATGAAGGAGACCGTGAACTTTGCAACTCCTCAAGAATTTGCTCATTTTGGATCTTATATTGTTGAAGTGCTTCTTGAGCATCCTTTAGACAATCTTGGGTGGAATTCAATTCAATCAAATGACTTCTATCAAAAAGCAAACACATGATATTACCTTTAGTTGTTAATGTTTCCTTCTGGATCTTCTCTATGAGTCCATTGGAAGTTTGTGCCTCCATGGAATCATCTCTCCAAGCCAATTGGGACACAAGTGCGCTAGTGACTTGGAGAATGGCTAGAGCCTCTTGAATCTTCTTGTCATTCATTTTGAGTGACCCTTTAAAATGGGAAAGCTTATGAAAATAAGCCTTCTCTTCCTCTAATACACGATCAACCTCGTGAAGCCCATGTGGTGATGGTTATATTGATCCTAGGTCCTCTTCCTCTACTGCAAAATCTTCATATTTTTCATCCGGCGTGGGAACTTGTACTTGTAGTAGTCTCATCAAGTGGAACCTTTATGTCACCAACATATAGGAATGGAAATTCAATAGTAAATGTCTCTCCATGGCACCCATCAGTAGGTACCCCTCCACTATAGCATCCATCAGTAGGTGTTATTTGATCCATGTTCTTAGTGAGAGATGCCTCTAGTTGATTTTCAATAGAAGAAGTGACAGCTTCATTATGCTGATAACCATCATCAGTAAGGATTGTGATCTTATCCTTCCCAGCACTGGTGTTGGTCTCCTCATTTTGCTCCTCCAAACATATATGATTTTCTCTCCAAGGTCTCTTGCAAGAAGGGCATAGACCTTTCTTTACTAACTATACATCTTCATTCTTGGGCTTATACCCAAACAAACCATTCACAAAAAATTCAAAAGGAACTTCTGAGTATGAATTCATCGTAACAACATATGCTTGATACTATTGGGGCAAGGTCTTGCAAGTTTCCCTCCACCAAGCTATTTCCTTCAAAGGATCCTTCCTTGGTGGTGTGGTCCCTCTGTCTGCATATTCATTGTACAAGTGGTCACAAGAGTAACCATTGTCATCTCTAAGTGTGAATTGGGTAGAGATACTGTAAGAGGGTTCATTGCCATCATACAGCTCAAGGTCATTTTCCTCTATGGCATAGAAAGAATACTCCTCCTCATACTGCTCATACTCTGAATCTAAATAATACATGGCTCTTACAGCTGGAAAAGACATATGAAAATTACTTGTTTTCCAACTACTTTAACTCGTCGAGTTTCCAAATCTGCTTTAACATTCCAACCCATACACTAAAAGAAATTATTTCCAATAGAATATGCAAAAGGATGTCTAATAATTTTTTGACCTGTAACAATAGCCCAGCTTGAAAAGGTTGCACTGTAAGGTGACCTTAAGTCTAATTTCCTGGGAACTCCTATAGTTGTCAACAATGAATAGGCTATCCAACATGAGAAGGAGAGTCTTCCCATACATTGTGTGTCCAACATATGATACCCACAACTTTGTGAGCAATATCCAGACTCCTCTTCTTTCTATTGTAGCGACATCCCCTTTAGTCTGGTATCACCCTGTGTGACTGGAAGCGATCTCCTGGGACAGTAATCACTCTCGACAGACTCGAAGAGAGCTCCAGCGATCTCCCTTGGCAGCATTCTGTTTCAGTTCAGGCAGCTATCAGTGATCGGCAATTACTGGCAGCGATGGTGTCAGCTAGCTCCTTCATGTGGGCAGTTGAGAAATCCAGCAGCCACTCCAGTGTCTCCTTCACACATTGCAAACTGACATCAACGCCCAGCACTTCTCCAGTGGTCACATGCTCGCACGGGCCTCCTTCACGCGGCTGATTGGGTAGCGTTCTCCTCCAGCAGAAGACATCAGCTTCAACGCAGCAGCTTCACGGTCTGCACAACAATCAGCACCAGCGTTTCCTTCACATTCTCTGTTAGTTTCCTCTTAGAGAACAACTATCACATCTGCGATTTTCAGTGAGCAGGATTGACAATTTTCAGAGATTTCTCTACTAGCAATTTTCAGCAGACTGTTAACTGTGTTGAAGGAACAATGATTTACTCTATCGATGGCTCAATGAGAATACATGCCCACATCATAAAACATCACATAGGAAATGGGTGGCTCCTTCAATACCAAATGGGTGGCTTACTACAAGCCAACAAGATCCTTCACATTCAATTGGTTGCTTTTATTTCAGACTAGTCTGGGAAATCTGGTGGCAACACTTCTCCTTTAGACTTCAAGCGCAACTTCACCTTCACACAAACTTCAATTCAAAAATACGTCCTCCTCTACACAGTGGCTTATCTTTCACAGGTCTGTGGCTTCAACACAACCATCCAACGAACACAGCAGGCCTCTGTCCACACTATCTCCACACACAATCAGCAACCATACACAATTTTCAGCATAAAATTCCAATTTCGTCGGACCAGCTTTATTTGCAAGCAGCAATCTACTTCTTGGTGGCAGCGTCTTCACTTAGTTAGCTTGCCTTAATGGGCGTTCACCTATGAGCCCGTCGATCTTCTTCACATGATTTTGGGTTCTCTTCCTTCAGTAAGTGCGGCCCCACGATGAACTCGACCTCTCCAGGAATTTGGCCCTAGCAAACACGGTCTTCCACAAGGAATTGGCGCAAGCAGGTCACCACTTCTTATTGATTTTCCCTCATGATGGCAGGTAAACTAGCTCTGATACCACTGTAATATCCCAGATCTGGGATGATCACAAAATATATGAAATTACCAACATTAATCAATTTTACATTGATTTATAACTTTTACCAGCAACATGTGTTCTCCTAGACATTTCATCAAACACTTTAGACACATTTTATAACACATCACAATGGCGAGATAATATTGGCACCTTTATTATTACTAACAAAGAGTAAACAATACAATAACTATGGCTGTGATATCAGCTACCAAAATACATCCAACAAGAACCAGAAAGGTGATGCTAACCCGGATGATGAAGCTCCAATGAAGACCCTGAATGGATCCTCCCCCTTTGTCCAGCTAGGGTGGGTCCGTCACACCACCGAAACTAGACCAAAATGGATGGATGGATTTTTCCAACCCCAAACGAAAACTCTAGGCTAACCCCTAGACGGTCTTAAGAACAAATCTCCAAATATTCAAGCATGCTTTTTCCCTTTGCCTCTGTTGCCTTTTATCCTTGAAAAGTCTCCAATACCATGGGTAAATACCATGGGCCAATGAAAACCATGTTCTATTATCTACCTTTTTCCCATACCATAGAAAAATACTATAGAACAGTAGAAACCATGCATTGGGTAATTATTACTTCCCCTTAGCCAATAATTATTTTCTCCTTATTTGTCACCATTAATAATTTTCTAAATTCTTCTTAGGTGACCTTGGTCTATTTTCCTTAGGCTAAAATTGGGGACATGACATACCTTGATCCAGCTTTGGATGAGTTCCTTATGAGATAGATATCTTAGACAGACCTTCTTGACAACATGAAATCTAAACTTAACTGTTGGAATTTATGTGCCCTCAACTTTCCAATTTGTCTCACTCTTGTCAAATTCATGCTCCAAGCCATGCCATTATATATTTTCTCTGTTCTTATTTCTCCCAAAGCCATGATTTTCAAAATCAGAATTCTTCAATGCACCTTCTTGTGGGGAGGACCAAAAGAACACAAAAAAATGGTTATCGATAGATTGGAACACTCTTTGTTCTCCTAAACTCTCAGGTGGGATTAGCCTCAAGGACCCTGAAACCAGTAACAAAGTCTTTAGAGCCAAGATCTGGTGGAGATGGAGCATGTATTATTCTGAACCTTGGGCTCAAATTTGGCATGTGATATATGCTCCCACATGGGATAAACAAAACCTCATAAGGTTCTTGAAGGATTCAAGGGGCTCCCACATTTGGCAATCTGCTAATCAAAACCACTCAATTATTTAGAGCTTTATCTTTTGGGAAATTCATGATGGTGAATCAATAAAATTCTTCTCAAATTCTTGAAATCAACAAAGCCCTATTGCAGAGCTCACTAGAACCCCAATCCTGAAGATGTTCATGAACTCTCGAGTATTCTCCTCTCACGTCAAGTCTGCTTTCATCTTGGTCCAGATAAAATTAGATGGGGCTTCTCTCAAATGGGCTCTTTCAACATCAAATAAACTTCCATGCCTTTTTCTGCTAATCATATTATATCTAGGGATGAAAAATGAAAGAAATTATGGAAATCCAACCTTTGGAAAAAAAATATCGACCTTCATTTGTCTTATTCTCAAAATATGCATCCTTACTTGGGAAAATAGGCTAAAAAGGGGTTATTCTGGGCCAACCCGGTGTTGTATGTGCAAGACAGATGGGGAATCCATCAATCCCTTACTTTATGAATGTGAGTTCACAGAGCCATTCTGGAAGAAGGGAGAAGTTATTTTTTAGAATTCAGCTAGAGTGAGAGGAGATCCAGACCTTTTCTGTGGAAAATTGGACCAAAGATCCTTTCAAAAATAAGCTTCTAAATAGAATCTAGGAGTTATTTCCACGATTTGTAGTCTCAGAAATTTGGATCAAGAGAAACAATAGGTTTTTTAAGAACAAGACTACAATGTAAGAGGAATTATGGCTAATCCTGAATATGCACCTAATTGAAACTCTTCATCTAGACAGTCGGGGTGATAATGACATTAACACTTGAAAAAGAGAAACTATGATGATGGAGAAGTGGGGCATCTCGTCGCCTCTAGAGTTTATTGGCTCACACAAAATAAAGACTTCTAGATATTCCTCTCTGGTCACCTAGATGCACCCCCTTCTGATGTATACAAGCTTAACTTTGATGGTGCTTCAAAGGGTAAGTCAGGCCCTACTCGATTTGGTGGAAATGTAAGAAATCATTTGGGTAAAATCTTGGGGGTCTTTTGGGGCTACTCTAGAACCTCCACAAACAATGTCGGAGGATTAGATGGCCTTCCGGAAGGAGTCAGAAGGGATCTGCTTCAAAATTTGACCCCATTCATCGTGGAAGGACACTCTCTCCTCATCACTCATGGGGCTTCTCAAAGAATATGTTGAAAATAAATTATACATATAAACGAGATTCTCAGTCTCACGAAAGCACCCTTCAACCGTCCTCAAGGAGCCAACAATGACCAGGAAAGTGACCTAAATATGGATGAAAATGAGGAAGAAGGTGAGAAGGATGCGAGCACTTCGGTGAAGATAGTGTAACCCTTCTTCCCTTTTGTTTAGTGTTGTCTTTGATAGTTCTAATATGTATGGCTTCTTTATGTTTTAATATATTTAAATGTTTCAAGGGGTGGAGCGTAGAAGCTCTCCATAGACTAAGGCTTTGGACTTTGTTAAAAACAATATGCCTCTAGTTTCATGGAATGGGTAGAGGATTTTCTAGATCATACTCTATTTTTTGGTCCCATTGAGGGAATCCATGGTTTTGTAACAATATATGTTTTGATGAAGTAATAGAAGGCTCTTTTCTTGCAAAAAAAAAGAACCTCCAACCTATTTTTGTTGGGGTTTATGGCTACATAGAAATAAGGTGTTGTTTGAGGGATTACATATGAGCAAACATATTATTTCTCAAAGAATTCTAGCGTACTTTTAGGAAGTTTCTAAGAATGAGGATCCTATTACAAGACGACATTTAGTAATACCATAATTTTTTTAAGATTCTCTAACTGGGTTCTTTGATGGGGCTTATCAAGGACTAGTTTGCCATTGTGGTGAGCCACTTCTTTACTTTAAATTTGGGATGGGGTAAATGAACTAATGCCCCTGTTGAACTCTTATCCCTTTAGGGTCTTCTCTTTTTTTCAATGTTAAAGAACATTTCTCATTTACAAGTATATGGTGATTCCAAGTCCATGATTAATTGGAAGTCGACAAGGAAATCTTGACATCTTTATAGCTAGAATGGTGGAAACAAAGGATTAGGGCTCTTCAAAAATCCTTTGTGGATGTCCATTTTAATCATATTTACAGAGAATACAATTCTACAATAGATTCCCTTTCAAAGGAGATATTGATTGTAGCTGAAGGTTTGAGTTTATCTAGTGTAAACATGAAGGAACGACTCACCATTTTTCAATTCTAATGATGTTAAGTTATCATTTTACACTCCTTTGTAAGGGCTACAGACATTTAGGCCTTTGAGGATTTTTGGTATGCCTTTTTAAGGCTATTTTGATCAACTTTTTTTTTCCTAGGGAAAAAAATAAATTGATTAATTATGTTAAATCCTTCAAATATGATTTTAATGATTGATCCCATAATTTTAGGATTAAATTAATTTTGTTAATTTCAAAAACCTAAAATTGATATAAAAAATGAAAAATTAGTGAGTACAAAAAAAGCTTATTTACGAGTTCTATACAAATTTATTTCAAGAAATTTTATTATTTAGAATAAAAAAAAATTAAACTTAAAAAAAATTATAAATAAAAATTATATTTATAATTTAATTTATTTA
>LPNX011187149.1:63057-260301 GCA_001517045.1 Pseudotsuga menziesii | reverse complement strand
GCAAATTAGCCACCAGCGATCGCCAAACCAAAAGTGGTCATTGATATGCGGATTTTGGTCATTTTTTTGGTCACTAATCTCTCATTTTCCACTAGTGCAAACAATGTCACTGATCATGCTGACATCATAACGAGACACCAAATTGATGATGTGTTGACTAACATCATTGTATCCATTGATCCCATAGATGTAGTATTGTAACCATATGTTAGAAAGGGGTCTTTGAATACATTTGACATAGTGTTAAAATTTAGTAAATTGTAACACTATAGACGGATTCATGAGAGAAACCCTATGTCACTCGGTAACGTTTTCTTATTTAAAGACATTCAGTGAGTTCCAGACCACCATTACTACCAAGGATTACCACTAAGTATGTGGTTATATGTACTAATTTAGGATTCAAAAAATATATCTATAAAATATAATTACTCCATTGTGATCACACTATATTTATATAGGACACCCCATTTGTTGGATGTGTGGAGGGATCCTTTCCCTATGAACAATGAGATATCATATATTAGTTTTAATGTTTCGCTAGGACATAACCTTAAAAATTATATTATTATTTTTTCCTTTGAAAAAAATCATATTTTTATTTAAAAAAACAAAATCACATTCTTAGATTCATAAAATTAAGCATCACACGAAGATCCCAATGGGATTTTAGGATTTTTAGATGATCAATTTACAACATAAAAACAAGTATTTTCAAACTACTAACCACATTCACATTTATATCTAATAAGGTCATGCTATAGTCCCAATATATATACATTTAGTTTAAAACATTCACCTGTTTTTAATAAGAAAAAATTAGACAAACCCTTTACAACAAAAAAAACTAATAACATACTACCATTGGACAGAAATTCATCATAAAGAACAAGCCACTAGTCCCTCCAACCCTTGAATCCCACCACTTTCCATAGTTTACCCAATTCTACAAAATTCCCACAGTGTCATCGCCCCCAATGATGTTATTCAACTTGTTGCAAATTGGAAGAGGTGGTGGAGGGGAAGGTGGAGGTGGAGGAAGAACTTGTAGGTGGGTGGGAGAATTATTGCCATCATTTGAAATGGATTCCTTTACTAGATGCATACCCATAGAGTTTGGTTCTCTCTTTGAGTTGAGGTACTTGGATCTGGATAAGAATAGTCTCTGTTGAAGCATACCAACATAACTAAGTCAGGATTGTAAAGGTTCACGATGAAGAGTTGTGACTATTAGGAAAAGAGGCACGATTGAAGGTATATAAAAAAGGATTTATCCTTTTAAATAATGTGTCTATGTACACACAAATTGCAAATCATGAAGTGTATAGAAAACAAAGAATGTGTAATTGTCTAGGGGTGGTAGGGAGGAGAAAGTGAAAGAAACAAAATCCTGTAGGAAGTCGTAGCTACCTTCGAGTCATTGCCGGTAAATAGGTTGTTGGTGCATCCTTTAGTTGTAGCTAAAAATATTGGGTGTTGTAGCATCGAGCAAGTTGGTGCTTGCAAACTACTTGTAAATATAATTTTGGAGTAATAGAAAGTGTTTGTGGTTTTCCCAATTGGGTTTCAACGATAAAATTATTTGTTAGGTTTCTATTGTTGTTTTTGTTTTTAAATAAGCTGATAAAACATTAAAGAAATGTCTAAAATTCATTCACCCCCCCTCTCAGTATTACTTAATTTTCCAACACAAAGAAATGGCCGACTCTAGAGTTCTAGGCGAAGATTAAGGAAGACTAATCCTTTTGATGAATTCCAACCAAAAGGTTGGTTAGTTGGTTCGAGTTTTATCTAGCTACATTTATGGGATCACGTAGTGGGACCAAAATGTAAAACAACCATGAGAGCCTATAAATATGTCATGGGTTGGGTTTTTTGAGGTTATCCAGTTTTTTAGCAAAGCTTAAACTATTTATATCTATTGAAGAGTAAGGTAATGTTTTTTACAAATATTAAGTTGAGTCGCAAAGTGTGAGATCAATCTGTAGGATTTGTGCATATATTTGATCTAATGGGGTCATTGAGGAATGTCTGTAGGTTGTGTGCACAGACTTAAAGTGTTCATGTTGTGACACTTCATAATAAATGAGTTCTTTTGTTGTTTTTTCCATCTTGGGTTTCCACGCGAAATCTTTGTGTCATTTGTGCATGTTGTCTGATTGTGATGAATTTCTGTTGTTTATAAGTTCATAAATGGATAACTATGAATGAATAATTGGATGAAATAATAATGAAATAGTTATTTATTTTTTCATGAATATGGTTAATGTCGTGAATATCTATGTGGATCTTTGTTGTAGTTTTTGTTCTACCATAGTTAGTTCTATCGATGTTTTGTATGCCAAAATTCCTTTTCACCACTACGAAAACATGGTTCCTACGACTCCAATAGATACCTTGAGTGAGACTTTATCTACTTTGCAGGTGTTGCTGAAAGGGATAAAACCATTTAAACCCAGTATCTTGGGTTTTGTTGTTATGATGTTTCGTGAACTTGGTTAGTTTAAGATTGTTCCAACAACATTAATCTGGTTCAAACAAATTAAACATAAAAAACCTAGGACATCATGCTATTGAAAATATAACAAGTTGAAAATAGGCCAAATAAAAGGTTGAATTTGTTGATTGGTAGATAAAATGGAAATTCTAATTGATTGGTTACGAAAATTTATACATTTTTCTTTTCAATGCAAAATTAACATAAAATGGTTGGAGTTGCATGCCATTTTAATGGAAAAAATAGCAATCTTATTGCAAGATTATTGCAAACTTAACAGTACCAACTAATAAGATATAAGGTATTCAAAATGAATCCCGGGTCCAGATGGGTAGCCTGTGGAGTTCTATCTGCACTTTTTTTATCTCCTAGGTCTTGTTTTACTTAAAACCATTGACATGACTAGGACCTTCGGTTTTATCCCTCCTTCATTGAACTCTACGTTCCTTGCTCTTATCCCAAAGAAGGACAAGCCACGAACCTTCGCTGACTTTAGGACCATCTCTTTATGCAACCTTCTCTATAAACTCATTGCTAAATTTATTGATGGAAGGTTGAAGCCCTTTTTGGATCTAGGTATTTCATAGGAACAATTTGGGTTTCTTAAAGACCGTCAAATCTCTGAGCCTATAGGTATTGTGCAAGAGGTCCTTCATTCTGTCAAAACCAAGAATCTCTGTGCCTTTGTTCTCAAGCTGGATCTTACAAAGGCTTTTGATCATGTTGACTGGACCTATATCAGACTTATCTTTATCCAAATTGGGGTGCCTCTCCTAACTGTAAATTGGATTATGGGTTGCATCTCCACAGCTAATTTTGCGGTACTGGTCAATGGGACTCCTTCCAAATTTTTCACAGCTACTCGTGGTATCTGGTAAGGCTGTCCTTTATCCCCTATCCTCTTTATCATTGTAATCGAGGGTCTCAGTCTTCTTATTCAGGATGCCAGATCTAATGGTCTCATTCGGGGCATACAACTCTCGCCCTCCCTTGCCCTTTCTCATTTCCTCTTTGTGGACGATGTAATTCTCCTAGGCTCAGGTACTCTCCAGGACTGGTCTGCTTTTGAGGTTATCATTGAGACCTTTTGTAAAGCCTTAGGCATGAGGATCAACATTGAAAAGTCTTGTTTTCTCTACTACAATCTTACCAATGATAGTCTAAATGATTTTGTTGGAGTCTTGCCTTATAGGATGTCCCCGCTCCAATCTGGGTTCAATTACCTGGGTTATCGTTTGAAACCGCTCGGGTATAGAGTAAACGATTGGCATTGGTTAATACAAAAGTTTGAAAGAAGGATTAGTCACTAGACCTACAAGTATATGTCACTTCGAGCAGATTGATTCTGGTCCAATCTGTACTGTCTAGTATAACTGTGTATTGGATGGGACTTGCTCCTCTCCCAGCCTCTATTCTTCAAAAGCTTAGAAGTATCATGTTTAATTTCTCATGGGGTTCTTCTGACAAAAAATGCAAATACCATCTGGATAGCTGGAAGGATCTTTCTTGGCCCAAATAATTTGGGGGCTGGGGAATCAAAAACCTCCCTTGGTTCAGCTTAGCTCTGCGCCTCAAATTTTTTTGGAGAATCCTCCATTCCAAGGGTTTATGGTATCAAGTTCTTCATTTCAAATATATGAAAGGATACGAAGTGGTTGAATGGATCAGATACAAACACTTCATCTCGCGCAATGTTTCTGTTATGTGGAGAGGGTTCATTCATGCCCTTCCTTGGATGGGCATTCATTTGGCTTGGCAGGTGGGAAGTGGTGAAAATGTCTTGCTGGGGATCGACCCGATCGTGGGTTCTCACTCATCCTTTAAACTCCCTGAGGATCTGAGATCTTACTTGGAGGATTTAAATATATGTACACTCTCACAGGCACATAACTCTCTATTAAATGCACAGAGTTAGTGGTTCACCGCCGATGATCTCGATCTTGGAGGCTCTTATAAATTAATTTGGAATGCATTTATAGAGGGTTTAGCTGGAGCTGGTATTCACCTCTCCAATTGTTTTGATGAACTTGTATGGGTTTACAATAAAAAATCGGGCTCTATTTATGCCAGGAATGCTTACGACTGCATTGTACGTTCCTCCTTGCTCCCGGTTACAAATCATGTTGACTCCCATCTGTGGAACAAGGCCCTTCCAAATAAAATTTTATGTTTTATCTGGCTAGCTCTCCGGAACAGAATTCTCACTTGGGAGAATCTTCAAAAAAGAGGTTTATCGGGCTCAGGTATTTGTGCTCTTTGCTGCTCGGATGAGGAGACAGTCGAGCACTTATTCTCCATATGCATGGTCTGGAAAATAGTGGCTGAACTTATCATTGATCATTTTAACCTCCCATCTTGGACTCAGGGTGTTCCTCTTGGTGACATGTTAATTGGTTGGTTTGGAAATGTATCAAGAAACTTGCACCTCTCTTTGCTTCCTTTGTATATGATGTGGATATTCTGGAAAGTGCGCAACTTGGCTATTTTTTAGGGGAAAAAAATAAACATTTTCAATATTGTACATCAAATTATTTGTACTGTTCGAGCTCTCCCCTCTTGGATTGTCACTAAAAATTTTCGATGTAGAATCTTGGGGAACCCCCCCTGCAAGTTTTATCCCTGCAGTTTTATAGATCGTGCATCAAATTGTATGACTGCCAATGTGGGCTACTGCATTTTTCTCAATGACTCTCACCACTTGGAGTTCTCGCTGGGGGTGGGATATGGCACTAACACCAAAGCGGAATTGCTCAGCTTATGGGCACTACTGCTCTCTTCCCATATGATGGGGATCCCCCTATCCCATGTATATGGTGATTTTCAAGCAATCATCAATTGGGTGATGGGATCGACTGCTCTCTCCCCACCTGAACTTGTTCATTGGTGTAGGGAGACAAAAAAGCTAATTTCTAGCTTTCAGAACTTGTCTTTTACTCACATCTACCGAGAGCACAATCGGATGGCTAACCGTATTTCTAAAACTGCTCTCTCCTTTCCTTAGGATAAAGGCAGTTTTATGGAATATATTGAGAACTTTTTGGTTTCTCAGGACACTTTTCAACTCTTCTGAGTATGGTTAAGGTATTTGTTATCTCCCTCATATTTGTATTGACTGATAGAGTGATCTCTTTTAGAATGTTGTTCAGAGTCCTTTGGCACTCGGTAGATGTGGATGAGTAGACAGTTCTCATTTTATGATGAGACAGTTTTCTGATGGGATCATTTCTATAGCTGTTGTGCCTTTCCCCCTGGCTAAACTCTGGTGGGCTGTTATGATATGTAACTAGATGATGGGATGTATGTACTGATGACCGTTGATTCTTTTAAGAATAACAAGGACAGGCTTTTTCTTTCTGAAAAGAAAAGGTATTCAAAACAAATCCATATTTTTCTCAGTGAAATGGTTTTAGTCTTTGAAAAAGAACATCCTTGTATCTAACTTTCTATTCACGCGAAAAATAGCTTTACCAATATTCATCTAACATGAATGATGTCTAGAAATTGAGTATATGCTCATTCAAAACTAAATATTACTACAGTGCGATAACAAAACTATATTCATTTAGTAGATAATATGATTTCAATCTTTGTAGTTTAACATTATATAAGATGTTGAGTTGGAGGTAGTTTAACATTATATAAGATGTTGAGTTGCAGGATTTTTCATATTTGTAGTAAATAACAAAAGCAAATTCATTTATTAATAAAATAATATATAATATGATTTTTAGCTTTGCAGCCTTTGACATTATATAAGATTTTGAGTTGGAGTATTTTTTTAATTTATAAACATACTTTAAATTAATAATATATTGAAAGTAATATAAAAAAATTAAAACTAAAATTGTGTAAGAAAAAGAAATTTAATAATATAAAATTGCTAAAATTAATTTTATGTTTGAGAAAAAGAAATTAAAAAAAATGGGAGACATATTTTCAAGAATACAAATTTAATAGTGTAATGTAAAAATTAAAATGAATTTATAAATAATATTTAAAACAAATTTATAAAATAATATATATATATATATATATATATATAATTAAAATAAATTTAAAACTTTTTTAAATTAATAATTAATTTCTTCTAAATTATACAATATAAACAAAGTTATTTTAATTTAAAAACCTTAAAATTATTTTTCATATAAATATAAATAATCCATTTCTAATATCTTTCTTAAAACATATTATCACTTAACTATGGCCGTTCTATTTCATTCTCTTGGCAACAAATTATTTAATCCATCTCCAAGTTATGGCCATTTCTATATAAAAGGATATATGTTTTCCATTACTATTTTAATAAAAATTTGTTGTGGAAAATCTTAGGAATATTTTCGTGTTTAGTTTCTAGCACTATGGCTATTTGAAGAAATGACTTTGAGACTTTATGCTTATATCTCATAGCTCTCAACTAATTTAAACAGCTAATAACGCTATTATATATATAATATTATTAAATGTTTATTATTTATTTAAGAAATTAATACTTTTGTTACTTTAATATAATCACTTAATTAGTTTAATGACATATTTTGAAGAAAATGTTAAAGCAATTTGTTATCAAGTAAGTTGTAATAATAAAACTAATTGAAGTTTGCATTTTAATAGATGTATGAGATTACATTTAAGTGAAAAGAGAATTTTTTTATATAATCATCTTATTACTTAGTTTATATAGATGTAAATATCATAACTATGATTGTTAAAATCAATATTTACATTATAAATTTTTAAATTTTATAATTACGTGGATAGGTGTATATATCTTAGAATTTTGGGGTGGACTACCATCTATGCTTTTTAATATACAGATGATAATGACACAAGTGTACTACCCAGATTGATTTTATGGCTGTCGCACAAATTTCATAATTAATAAAAAAAAAAAAATTAGTTAACAGTTGTACACTACTTGATAGTTGGAAAAATTAAACTTCAACTCAACTATTTGATTATTAGATACAACTATTCGATTAATAGATACAACTATAAGCTTAAATTCATTAATGATACAACTATTAGCTTAATGTCAACTCAAATCATCACTTGAACTACAATTTCCAATATACTAGCACACCAACATAGTTTGTGGGTGGATCACGTCGATAGGGATCAAATGGTTAAGAGATAGTTATGGAATGAAAGATAGTTTATATTTTTCTGTATCCTTCTAGTTAAACAGTTTCAATTGTGAGTTATACATAGCTAGGTACATGTTATCATCGACATTCTTCATGTTATCCATTTATCAAATATTAGTTATTTTTTATATTCTTTTTATTTTTATCTTAGATTGTTCTAGTTATCTTCCATGAACAGTTGGCTATCCATTCATAAGCTATGAGTTATTCTTGCATTGCATCTAGTTCTACATTCATTAACTAGCTATCAATTACTTTTTATATTCATTTTTTATGATTGTTTATTTCGAATTTTGAACGACGGCTATAGAATCAATCTCGATAGTACACTTGTCATCCTCGTCCGTAGATAAAAAAACATAGGTTGTATTCCACCCAAAATATCAAATAAAATAATCTATCAACGTAATTAAATTTTAAATTAACTATTAGATACAACTATTAGTTGGAAAAATTAAACTTCAACTTCAACTATTCAATTATTAGATACAACTATTCCATTAATAGATACAACTATGAGCTTAAAAATCCATAGATGATACAACTATTATCTTAACTCTAATGATTCTACAACTATTAGCTTAACTTCAACTCTAATCACGGTTATATTGGATAACTATTAGCTTAAATATTAGATACAAATATTAGCTTAACTCCAATTATTCTACAACTATCATCTTAACTTCAACTCTAATCACTTTAGGCTTAGTCAAAGTATAGTTGCAATCTAGAAGTCTAGCTAATGTGCACTCATGTAATACTCACGCTCCTAATAAAATCGTTTAAATTCCTAATAAACTCATCCATCTAATATTTGGGATTCTAGCTAATTGCGCTAATAGGAGTATATATCTTCGAATTTTGGGGTGGAATACCATCTATGCTTTTTCATCTACGAACGATAATGAGACAAGTATACTGTCCAGATTTATTTTATGGGTGTCTTCCAAAATTCATAATTAATAATTTTAAAAAAGAAAAAAATAGCTCAGTTAAAATATGATAAGTACAGTTCACGATAGTTGGAAAAAATAAAATTAAACTTCAACTATTCGATTATTAGATACAATTATTCGATTAATTTATATACAACTACGATCTTAACTCAATTGATGATACGACTATTAGCTTAATGTCAACTCTAATCATGACTTTTACTTGAACTACAAATATCGATATATTGAATTTTAAATTAACTATTAGATACAACTATTAGTTGGAAAAATTAATCTTCAACTTCAACTATTTAATTATTAAATACAACTATTCCATTAATAGATACAACCGTGAGTTTAACTCTCTTGATGATACAACTATTAGCTTAAATTCAACTCCAATCATGACTTTTACTTGAACCACAATTGTTGATATATTAACATTTAAATTAAGTATTAGATACAACTATTACATTAACTTTAATGATTTTACAACTATTACCTTAACTTCAACTCTAATCATGGTTATATTGGATAACTATTAGCTTAACTATTAGATACAAATATTAGCTTAACTCCAATGATTCTACAACCATTAGCTTAAGTTCAACTCTAACTGGTTAAGGATTAGTCGAAGTACATTTGGCATCTAGGAGTCTAGCTAATATGCACTCGTGTAATACTCAAACTCCTAATAAAATCGTGCGAACTCCTAATAAACTCCTCCATCTTATATTTGGCCATCTAGATAATTACACCGATATATGTTTTTATATGAGCTTTGGGGTGGACTACAACCTATGCTTTTTCATCTATAGACGAGGATGAGACAAATGTACAGTGGAGATTGATTTTATGGAAGTCGTTCAAAATTTGAAATAAACAATTACTAGGAACAACCATATTACTAAGATTAATATGTTCGAAATACGTGGAGAATTATTTATCTAACACATTGATCATGTTTTTTGTCCTAAAGAATGTGTCCATTACTTGTATCTAATAGTTAACCTAATATAAAAATCACATAATTTATGGTTGTGAAGCTCATAGTTGTATCATCATTGGATTTAAGCTAATAGTTGTATCTAATAGATAATTTAAAAGGTAATATAAAGCTATCATAGTTAACATAATAATCTTACTTATCTCGGCTCTTAGCCTCCAAATGGAGTTAAACTAAGATTTATTTATATTAGCTCGACTCCCAAGTTTCAAATCGAGTTCAATTGTTACATGAGTTGCACATTACCTAACTGATGGTTCTTGGTGCATGGCTTCACTGCAATCAAGGTCGACTTATCAGGCTAAAAGATGGATTTCATCTAAATTTAATTTAATACTTGTATCACTATTGGAATAATCTAATAGTCATATAATAGTTATCGAGTATAACCATGATTAGATTTGAAGTTAATCTAATAGTTGTAGAATCATTAGAGTTAAGCTAATAGTTGTATCTAATAGTTAATCTAATATTTATCCAATATAATCGTGATTAGAGTTCAAGTTAAGCTAATAATTGTAGAATAATTGTTGTTAAGCTAATAGTTGTATCTAATAGTTAAGCTAAGAATTATCCAATATTACTCTGATTAGAGTTGAAGCTAAGTTAATAGTTCTAGAATCATTGGAGTTAAGCTATTAGTTGTATCTAATCATCGATGGAGTTAAGCTCGTAGTTGTATCTAATAATCGAATAGTTGAAGATTAATTTTAAATTTTACAACTATCTGTAAATGTACTTCTCACATGTTAACTAAGCTTTTTTTTTTGAAATAATTAATTATTAATTTTGGACGACATCCATAGAATCAATATGGATAGTACACTCTTCTCATTCTTGTTTAATTTTGGACGATGCCCATAAAATCAATGTGGACAGTACGCTTGTCTCATTCTCATGTGTAGATGAAAAAGCATAGATGGTAGTCCACCAAAAAAATATAAGATATATACGCCTATTGGCGTAATAAAAAAGGAATATAAAACATAAAGGGGAGCTAGCTAATGAATAGATAATTGGTAGTAATGCATAGACTAGCAACAACAATATTTTTAAGATTAATATGTTTGGAATATGCCAAGAGACATATTTGACATATTGATAATGTTTTTTTTCCTAAAGAATGTGTCAATTGTTTGTATATGATAGTTAATCTAATATAACAACCACTTAATTTGTGCTTGTTAATCTCATAGTTACATCAATAGAAAAATTTATTTGATATTTGGGGTGGACTACTGATTATGCTTTTTTATCTATAGATGAAGATGATACAAGCGTACTATCGAGATTGATTATATGGAAGCCGTTAAAAATTTGAAATAAACAATTATAAAAAAGGAATATAAAAAATAACTAGTATCTAGCTAATCAATGGGTAACTGTTGCAACATAGTTGATGAATGGATAACTAATAGTTCATGGTATATAACTAGAAGAATGTGAGATAAAAATAAAAATAATATAAAAAATAAATGGTAGTTGATAAATGGATAATAGGAAGAATGTTGATGATAACATGTAGCGAGGAATGTATAATTCGTTGTTGTCATATTATTCTAGTTGAACCTGTTTAACTAGAATAATATGACGAATAAAAAAATATTTCCAAATTGTCTTCCATTCCATAATTATCTTTCAACCATTTTATATCTATTGACGTGTTCCAACCACAAACTATGTGGGTGTGCTAGTAGTATAATCATTGGAATTAAGAAAATAGATGTATCTAATAGTTAATTTAAAAATTTAATATAATGCTATGCTAGATGGAGTTTGACTGTCACATGAGTTGCACATTACCATGGCACTAAGTACAATTGTCACATGAGTTCAAAGGGATTTATTAGTAGTTAAGAGGATTTTATTAGGAGTTCGAGTTTCAAATGAAATGCACATTACTTCAACTCCTAGATGTAAAACGCAGTTTTACTAAACCTTGTGCACATTAGTTAAACTAATAGTTATCCAATATAACCATGATTAGAATTGAAGTTAAGTTAATATCTGTAGAATAATTGGAGTTAAGCTAATGTTTGTATTTAATAGTTAATGTAAAAGTTAATTAGATACGGTCATGAGTGAGTTGAAGTTAAACTAATAGTTGTACGCTTAATGGAGATAAGATCATAGTTGTATCTAATAATCAAATAGTTGAAGTTGAAGTTTATTTTTTTCCAACTATAATGAACTATACTTATTTGATGTTAGCTAAGCTATTCTTTACTTTTTTGGAATTATTAATTATGAATTTTGGATGAAACCATAGAATAAATATGGAGAGTACAATTGTCTCATTCTTTTTCATAGATGAAAAGGCATAGATTCTAGTCCACCCAAAAATCCTTAGATATATATGTCTATTGACTTAAATACACAAGGAGAATTTACAAATAGAATTGGATTATGAAATTGACATTTCATTTTATTTCAAAGATTGAAAATTGAGATTTTAGGTAGTTATTAGCTTATAAGTTGAAAATGATATATTGCACCCATTGTTTGTTCATATTTTGAAAAGTAGTTAAATATTCAACATGCAATATAGTTGTCAACAAGGGTTAAAGATAGTATTGAACTTAACACTTCATTATAAAAGATTAGTTTTTTAATTAAAGCTTCATTATTAAAGAGTTTATTTTTCATCAAAACTTCATTGTTGAAGTTCATAATTTAAGATAAAATGTTCTTTGATGGGGATTTAAAAACCAAAAACATAAAAAAAATGTATGATGAACAAAGGTAAATCAAAATTCCTTGGAGTCATTAGTCAATATTCAAAGATTGGATTTGAAAAGGATATGAATGATATGTGACATTAAATCATTAAGAAATTCAAAAACAAATAAGGAGAACAGTTAGCATGCCAGTTAAAGGTAAATAGTTGCATTTAAGGGAGAACTAATTTTACAGGCTCACCATTAAGTTGCCATGTCAAATATCAAACAAATATATCAAATCACATGATTTTTACCATCAACTCGTTACAAAAATAAAGTAGATTATTCAACTATTATATCATCATATATCCGTTGGAAAATACAAATAAACCACATTACAAAGAGTAGAATTTGAAAAAATCCATGAAATAAGAGATCGCTACCGCATTATCGTTTCATTAGAACAATATTAGTTTTTTTTTAGTATTTCAGAATCACTGAAAATTTCAAAGCCCAAAAAACTTAAAGATATGTGCTATTGTCAACAGATCTTTATAAATGAGATTACTTCAAGAAGGTAATGTCTTCGAAGACGTTTTCCAAATCGTTGTGTTATCACATCACATGGAAAGTATGTTGCATCAAATTTTATGTATTGATGGAAGTGAATGTACATGTGGGAGAAATATCATGCTTTTCAAAGTTTATGCCACCAATTTGCAGGATGGATCACATAGGTAATCAACTAATTTAGCGAATGTGAAGTAACAATCACAGTTTTATGTGACAAAAGATAACAAGGAATACGATTAATTCAGCAAAGATGAAGAGGTCAAAACTACCTCAACATCACTGGAACTGATCAACATTAGCCTTCAAATAAAAGGACACATGATGTAGGAGCATATAGTTCATGATCGCTTCATCCCAGCGTCCAGCTCGCAGATTGAGTCAACTTGCCATGTAATCAAAATTTAGATGGATAGATAGATAGGGTTAGTTTTTAATTTTAATAAGTGGCAAATTTTCCTTTGTTCTCCTTGATCCCTGCATGGATCTCTAAAGGATTGATCTTTGTCGATTAGGTTTTTCTTTATTAGGTTTCAAATCTATTTAATTAGATCTGACAGGTTTTTCTAAGTATTATAAATTTGTTTGAATGTAATAGATCATGGTGTTTATGTGTGTGGAGGAGTGAATGATGAGTGAATGAGTGATTGTATGCACGTAAAGAGGGTGAATGCTCTGTATCTAAAATTTTGATCTTATTGAATAAAAACGAGAGATTTACAATCCGTGTACATATGATGGGTTTCAGACTTGATTTAAGTGTGTAGATGTTAAAATTATAATATGATTAAATCCACACAAGTTTCTATAATTAATTTGTAGAGAATTTGCAGGAAAAAATGATCCTTATAGTGATCAATGTGCACATAATAAAACCAGATCTCTGAGCACATCAAATGGTGGAAAAAGAGTGCAGAAGGAATCAACGGTGGACATTCATCCTGCATCTAAAACAAAATCAATGGTCCTGTACCATCCCGCAATTGATCGACCGTGCGAAAAGAACCTTGCATGTAGAGAATTATGAAGGAGAACTTTGGAAAATGTAGAAGTGCGTCCTAAAACCCACGTGCATAATAGAAATTGCGGGATCAAAATTTTGGAAATAGAATTTTGGAGAGGAAAGTGTGGAAGACACATCTGGGAAAATGCAGATCCCGCATCCCGGATACAGAAAATTGGTTTTCAAACTTTGGAAAGAAAGATTGCGTAATGCTGCCAAAACGGAGGAAAATTTAGCAGATCACTAAATTTGGAGGTTTGCTAAAATTAGAACCTGTCGATCCTGAAAAACCTAATACAAATTTGTTTACTTGTTCAAAGTTGGGGTTTTTGATCCACTCTTCTGATTCATGTCGGCATCAATTGGTATCAGAGAAGAAGAAGAGGAATTCTGCGAAATTGTTCGATTGATAGGTTGAGATTGTGAAGAAAATGCCGCCAAGGAGAGGATGCGCGCATGGAGTTCCTATAGGGCATGGTCAAGGAAGACAACCTGTAGAAATAGAAATGGAGAGAAATATGAGAAGAATAGAAGCAAGAGATATGGAAAGAAAGAAACAACTGAGAAATTCAGATGACAGTAATGAAGAAGCCGAGTACGAATCCTTTGAGGAAGAAGAAGAAGACCCTGAAGAAGTAAAAATTATGAAAATGTTGATGAATACTAATGGAAGACCCATAATCAAAGTTCCTATGTACTTAGGTAACTTAAATGTTGAAGAACTTATGGATTGGATAAATGCTCTGAGTAATTACTTTGATTTTCAAGAGATAGAAGACAAGAAGAAAGCGAGAAATGCAGCTACCAGATTGAAGGGACACGCAACAATCTGGTGGGATGAGATCCATATTTACAGAGAAGGAATAGGTAAGAAAAAAATTAATTCTTGGGATAAGATGCTACATAAAATTAAAAGTCAGTTTATGCCTAAAGAATATCAGTTGAATCTTCTTAGATAGTTGCAAAACCTTATAAGACAGAAAGCTATGATAGTAAAATAATATATATAGGAGTTTTTTAGACTAAATATTAGATCTGTACATGTAGAAGACAGTCTAGAAAGAGTATCTAGGTATATCAATGGTTTGACGTATGATATATAGGATGAACTCATCCTATTAAATCTAAAACTGTAGAATATGCAATCAAGTAGCTCTAAAGGTAGAAGAAAAATTCCTAAGAAAACAAAATTAGAGAAACAAAGGAAAGAACACGCTAAGGGGAAGGGGTGTTCCAAATAGAGGAGGTAGGACTTTTAAAGATGAGTCTGAAAGTTCTAGAAGTAGTGGTATGTCATTCCAGAGAGGAGGATTCAGAGGAAGTAGAGGAAGAGGTTGAAACAGAGAAATAAGATGTTATACTTGTGGAGAAACTGGACATATGTCTTGGGATTGTCCAAGAAATAAATCTACAGGTCAGAAAAATTTCAATGTTGCAGAAGCTCAAGAAGAATCAAAAGAAGAAACATAAGTGGATAACCCTCTAGAGGATGGAGAAGCTCTTATGTTGAACAGAGTCTTGGTGAAAATAGAGAAGCAAGCACATGAACCAACACAAAGGAAAAATTTGTTCAGAAAAAGGTGTAAGTCACAAGGTAAGTGTTGTAAAATGGTTATTAATAGTGGTAGTACTGATAATTTGGTTTCCACAGAGCTGGTAGAGAAATTAGGATTGAAGAGGATGAAACATCCCACTCCTTACAAAGTGCCATGGTTTCAAAAAGGACATCAACTCTTGTTGAATGAGCAATGTAATTTGGAGTTCCAGATTGGTACTTAGAAGGATTATATTTTGTGTGACATAATGCCTCTGGATGTGTGCCATATACTCTTAGAGAGGCCATGGCAGTATGACAGAATACAATGGTTACAAACCTTGGGTACATACTACGCAAATAACCAATAAAATTTTATTTAATTCTTGTCGTTTGGGAAGACACACAAATTATACGAGTTCCAACCACCTCTAACACAATTAGTTACACCACATCTGATGGGAAAGCTACTTCGGAAAGGAACTTTAGCGTACATACTTCAATGTCAAGAAATAGAGCTTATAACATGTGAAAGAGATATAGAAAAACATCCATAGATATAAGAACTGATTCAAAAACATCACACCGTGTTTCAAGAGCTACCCATGGAGCTTCCACCAAATAGAAAGATCAAACACACAATCAAAATAGAACCAGGGACAAAACCAACCAGTAGAAAACCATATAGATACCCACATCACCATAAAATCATTGTGTTAGTAAAACGACTAATGAAATATGCACATTTTATGGGCATACAGAAAACTAACTCCGCTAAGAAAATCATTGAAGTGTTGTGTAAAAATATTTACAAATTACATGGTTTTCCAAAAATTATAGTGAGCGATAGAGATGCTAGATTCACAAGCCATTTTTGGAAGGAATCTTGCAAGCAAATAGGGATCACTCTTAAAATGAGCTCATCTTATCACCCAAAGAAAAATGGGAAAACAAAATTTGTCAACAAATGTTTGGAAACCTATCTTTGTATTTTCCTCACAAACAAACATAGCAAATGGTTACAATGGTTACACCTTGCAGAATGGTGGTATAATGCTACGTATCACACATAAGCTAAGATAAATCCATTTCAAGGATTATATAGTTATGAACCACCTAGATGGAAGGAAATCATTCAAGGAAGCACAAAAGTACCCACCGTAAAAGATCAACGGGAAGAAAATCAACGAATCATGTAAACACTCAAACATAATTTAACTATGGCACAAAATCCTATGAAACAACAAGCAGATTAGCATAGAAGCAAGAGAGTTTGAATTAGCAGATCAAGTTTTCGTAAGACTTCAACCATACAAAAAATTATCACTAAAACAATAAGGAAAGAACAAATTAGCACCTATGTTCTATGGTTCATACCAAATTATTTAGAAGTTTAGCCACGTAGCATACAAGCTAAAGTTACCAAACACAAGCCGAATTCACAACGTCTTCCATGACATATCAAATCTAAAAAAATTATTGGGTCAACATCAATAAGTTCAAACAACACATCCCACTCTGGAGGAAGAAGGTAAACTTAACTTAGAACCAGAAGTTATCATCAACATTAAAGAACGGAGATTACACACTAGATTGATCAAGGAATACCTCATTACATAGAAAATTTCCTAGAAGAAGATGCATCATGGGAAACAGATAAATTTGTTCAGCATTATTTGTCATTAACCTGCTTTGAGGACAAATCATTTTAAAAGGAGAAGTAAATGTTATAAATGTTAAATTTAAAACATTAAATTAGGTTAATATAAGATAATTTTAGTAATTAAGGTAATTGAATTAAATCGATGACTTGAAAAGTCACATTCCTTCCCCACTTAGGGTATAAATTACCCGAGGCACGTCTTATGTAATCATCTTATACCTTATCATATACATATTTTCTACATGACGTTCTTCTTTACTGATTTTTTGTTCTTTCATAGTTAATTTAAAAGTTAATATACCAACAATTGCAATTTAAGTAAAAATCATGATTGGAGTTGAAGTTAAGATAATAGTTACATCGATAAAGATTTTTATTTGAGATTTGGGGTGGACTATGACCTATTCTTTTTCATTTATGGACGTGGATGAGAGAAATGTACTGTCGAGATTGATTCTATGGTAGTCATTCGAAATTCGAAATAAACAATTATGAGAAAAATAATATAAAAATTAATTGGTAGCTAGCTTATGAATGGATAATTGGTAGCAATTAATGGATAAATCATAGTTGTTGAATGGATAATCAATACTTCATGGTAGATAACTAGAATAATGTGAGATAAAAATAAAAAGAATATAACAAAAATAACTCATAGTTGATAAATGGATAACATGAAGAATGTTAGTGATTACATGTAGTTATGAATCGATAACTTACAAATGAACTCGTTTAACTAGAAGAATATGAGGAATAAAAAAATATTTCCAAATTGTCTTCCATTCTATAACTATTTATCAACCATTTGATCCTTATCGATGTGATCCACGCACAAACTATGTTGGTGTGCTAGTTACACTAATAGGCGTACATATTTTAGAATTTTGGGGTGGACTACCATCTATGTTTTTTCATCTATGAATGATAATGAGATAAGTGTATTGTTTAGATTGATTCTCTAGGCGTCATCCTAAATTCATAATTAATAATTTCAAAAAGAAATAGAAAATAGCTTAGTTAACATATGATAAGTACAGTTTGAAATAGTTGAAAAAATTAAAATTCAACTTCAACTATTCGATTATTAGATACAACTATTCGATTAATAGATACAACTATGCGATTAATGATACAATTATTATCTTAATGTCAACTCCAATCATGACTTTCACTTGAACTACAATTGTCAATATATAAATTTTAAATTAATTATTAGTTACAACTATTAGTTGGAAAACCTAATCTTCAAGATTATTAGATGCAACTATTCCATTAATATATACAACTATGACCTTAACTCCATTGATGATACAACTATTAGCTTAAGTTCAACTCCAATCATGGCTTTTAATTTAACTACAATTGCTAATATATTAACTTTTAAATTAAGTATTAGATACAACTATTATCTTAACTCCAATGATTCTACAACTATTAGCTTAAATTCAACTCTAATCAAGGTTATATTGGATAACTATTAGCTCAACTATTAGATACAAATATTAGCTTAACTCCAATGATTCTACAACTCTTAGGTTAACTTCAACTCTAATCGCTTAAAGTTTAATCTAAGTACATTTGGAATCTAGGAGTCTATTTTGGGGTGGACTACCATCATTATTTTTCATCTATGGACTGAGAAAAGTGTATTGTCCAGATCAATTTTATGGGCGTCGTTCAAATTTCCTAATTAACAATTTAAAAAAAATAAACTTCAACTTTCACTTCAATTGATAAGTACAATTTCTAATAGTCAGAAAAATTAAACTTCAACTTCAACTTGGTAATTAAACATCCATTCATGATGAAATACAACTCTTGGATTATTAGATACAAATATTAGATTAACTCCAATGATGATACAGGTTTAGCTTAACTTGAACTTAAATATATACCTCTCCACAGATTTCGAACATATTGATCTTATTAATATGGTTGTTGCTAGTATATTTTATATTTAAAATTAACCTTTATTAATTGTTTAAACTAATGAACTGAATTTGAGATAAATATATTTACTAGCACACCCACATAGTATGTGGTTGGATTACCTCAATACAAATCAAATGGTTGAGAGATATTTATGAAATGGGAAAAAATTATTCCTCATATTCTTCTTGTTAAATGGGTTCAACTGTGATTTATCCATGCCTAACTACATGTTATTACTGACATTCTTCCTATTATCCATTTATCAACTATTAATTATTTTTTATATTCTTTTTCTTTTTATCTCACATTCTTCTAGTTATCTGCCATGAATTGTTAGTTATGAATTCATCAAATATGAGTTATCCATACATTGCTACCATTTATCCATTCATTAGCTAGCTATGAGTTATTTTTTATATTTTTTCTTATAATTGTTTATTTCCAATCTTGAACGACTTCAATAGAATTAATCTTGACAGTACACTTGTCTCATCCTCGTCTGTAGATGAAAAAGAATAGGCCATAGTCCACCCCAAATCTAAAATTAAAATGTCTGCCGATGTAATTATTTCAAATACCAGAGGATCTATTTCACATGAAAGGTTCATTTGTAATTGTTTTACCTACTATCAAAATATTAAACCAAATACCACGGGAATTAGAAAACTCAACACCCTTCATGAATTTTATCTTGGGTTCTCGATTCAAGAAAATATTCATGAATATTTGGTCAACCTTATTTGAATAGGTATTCCTTACAAATTGATTGAAATTTGTTGAATAGTCTAATGATGATACTTCATTCTTTTAGAGGATAAAGCTATTTGATTTTCAATTTTGCAAAGCATTAAAATAGTGGTTGTTAGTTATGCAATGCAAACTAGTAGGTATTAAAATCTATCAGGTGATGATGTAACATGAAAAATCAATTTGGGAAAGTAACTATGAAAACTAATGTTCCATATTGTGGAAAATCCTTTCATGAAAGCTCCTCAATTTAGTGTTTTTTTGCTTGAAGAATTATGTCCATGATATTGTGTTTGGGAAAATGATTCATCTCCTAGGTTAGATATTTTGGTGATCTATTCGCTTTAATTTATTGATTTAGTGGGAAAAGTTGTTTCTCATAATGTCTATTCTACAAATTCTCTTCTCATATATCCTATCCATAAATCCATGGATTGGATTACGACCTTTTTATACCATTAAACGAAAAAGAAAACCATCCATCTAAGATCACATTCTATGTTTGTAATATTCGCTATGTTTGGGTAGAAGCAACACACCAAATTATTTTCCAAATTCAAACAAGCTCTCCACATCCAAACTAAGGTTTCTTACAAAATTTATTTAGCCATCTCCCAATAGTCAAATAATTAATACAAATGAGAGTTGATGAATACACTCTCATAATAATTTTTAAGCCAAATAATATTTGGACTATTTACTTTAGCTCGTGTCATGAACTATGTTTTCAAAATCTATGCTACATAAGTATTTTACAAACATTAGTAAATTGTGGTCATCCATCCTTAGATTCCACAATATGTTAAGAATTGAAGCGAATACATTGATGGAGGCTGCAATTCCACTATTTCCTTTGCTAGGTAAAAATCTAAACACTCATATGGCTAACATACTATCCTCATTTTTTGTTTTGGTTTTTGAATAAACATAATTTGTCATTGTCCTTAACCATACTTTTTTCTTATACTATTTGACTTTAGTAACACTAGAATATCACCAAAGTGGTTAGTTAATTATCCATTGATGTTAACTAGAGATGCAAGTATATCTAAATACTATGATTATATTATCAATATTTTTATTGTGGTATATATATATATACACACACCATTAAAATATTATATCTTCCAACATTTGGGCATCGTGTGATCCCAATTGTTTTTGGAAGCTTCCTACATCCTCTTCTTGTTACAATTGATCAAATTGTTGAATTCCTTTGGCACGATCACTTTATGTATAGAACCTTTGTCTTACCTCTTCTTCTTTCTTGGTGTAATAGATACATCGCTATGTAATGATTTCCTATTGCCAATTCTTTGTAAGGAGAAAACACTAAGTATGCATTATATCATGTGATTACGGATCCATTGTTTCATTGACTTCGTTATGTTGTATAGAGGATACATTACAATATACTTGGAATCAAAAGAATAATACCCATGGGACAAGATGGCCTCACGTATCATCACCCGTTAAACATCACATATGGATGGATGTATACTCAAGAAACATGGAAATGTTTTGTAGATATAAGGAATTCTTACTACTTGGTATCATCTTATGCTTTGAAGACAAAACATTTCAAAGGAGGTGGACATTTTTTGCACCTATTGTTTATATATATATATATTTTTATGTGTAATTGATGACTATGGATAAGAATTGAGGGAAACACTTTGAAGGGGAATGAGACATTATGATCGTTTTTAGTGATGTAATAAATGTCCAACATCCCATTAGAGTTAATGTTATAATCTGTGTCTCGTAGCCAATTAATATAATGTGAACCACCCACAAGAATGTGGTCTAACGACAAGCAATGGGGTGATTGGGGTTATATTAATGCTGCGACTTGGGTTCAAATATCTAAGTGGGTATGATTGTAAATATGGCCTTGTAAATATAATAAGTATCTCTCTAAAAAAAAATGATATTGTGAACCAGTTATTAAGAAAGGTCCATTATGTCCCGAATGCAGGTGATTATAGTAGGGAAGACGGGTGGTGAGAGAAAGATAGGGCATGTTCCCGGGAAAGTGAAAACCCTTCCCCCACAACCCCCCAAAATTAAATAGTCCTTCACGCCTGCAATTATGAATTCCTCGTGCATGCATTATGATCTTCGATCTACCAAATATATGAGGAGAAACTCTATCATGTCGCAAATCACATGGGTTCGGTACTGGAAGGAATATCACAACCACTCAGCCATGTTGGAGTGCACCTAAACTTGGTACCCGAAGGATGTTCAAACAAGTGGAAATAAGTATAACAAGATGATCCCTATGATCAGAGATTGCATCCCTCGTAACAGTCTAAAGGTAAGGTTCTTTGGTTCTCCCTGACACTACTCCTTCCCTAAGAAAGATCAACACTGACATCCCACTGCTTCGCGTTCCAACATTCATAGGTCGTCTTTCTCAAAATATTTTTCCATGATTTCTCAAAGGAAAGACGTTGGAAACATAGATTGGGAATCCTTCTTCTACGAGGAGACCTCGACTCTCATTCGCGACTCCATTGCTGCCATGGAAAATGAACTCTTTGGGGAATTTTGTCTTCGTCTTGGGTTTGATGTGGTTATTTCTAAATACTAGAGACTGCAATTAATACTTTCCAGAGCCATGAGAGAAAGAGAAATCTTTGGTGATATGGTAAAACTTACAGTCATGATGTTCAAGGAATATGTTGACTGCAATCTTAGTCACATGATGAGCATTATCCACCTCTCGGAGCTACCCTTCCAGTGTCCTCACGGAGCCAAGAATAAAGACCGTGATTCCAAAAAGAAGGGGCACCGGTAGAAAAAATGATGAGAAGGTCGAGTCCATAAGGAAAAATTAATTGATCTCTCCAACTCTACCAATTTTTCTCTCTGTTTGGTTTGTTAATGACTCACTGTAGGACCAACTCTCCCCTTTATGTTTTATGCTTGATAAGATGCCAATGTGTAATGGCTGGGAAACTAACACTCTGTCTAAGTTCTCTATTTGGACTTTACTGCACATTATCTTTTTTGGTCTCATGTCTATAGTCTAACTCCATGTTTTGGACAAGCTCGAATATGTAACAGTTTTATTTTCCAATTTAAGTAATAGAAAGAATCCTTCTTACGGATAAAAAAAAAATTCATTAAATATTCATTATTCAATAAGGTCCAACAGGTAAAAATTCTTGTATGGTGTATCCCTACCTTAAGGGTATTTTGGATGAGTGAAATTTATGATAACCTTTAAGCACTAAATATTCTAACTGTCTGGGTCTTCACCTCGCCATTTACACATACATGACATGTCCTTCATCATGAATGTGAATTATTTTGTCCTTTCCATCTCTACACTATTTCCTAGTTATTGAGTCATTTCTTGCACTATAAGATGTACCATGTGTTTTTACTAGTTTTATATTTTTTCCATGTAAAAATTGTTAAATGTCTTTTTGTTATCCATGATTGCAAATATGATATTACCTTGATTATAGCCTTAACTTTTATGTTATATAGACTCATTTCTTTTAAGAGTGTCATATATTTAATACGTGTCTTTATTCTAAGGAAGTTTATTATTAAGTGTTCATCTTTTCACTTTGATTCCATGTAATGTTTTTTGGATGTGCCTTGTGCTATACTTATATTTATATAAACATATATTTGGATAATTATACTTTGGAGGCTCATTCATTCCAAAAGAAATATTATCAAAAACATTGTTAAGTTGACTTTAATTATTATGATATTATGAAAGAGAGAGCATAACATGATTTGATGTAATCTTTATGATAATTTTTCTTATTATAAAACAAGAAGATTTCATTTCAATTGATTTAAAATCTTATATTTGTGTATAAATTTTAATTACTATTCATTTAAATTTTAAAAACAAACCTTTATGGTGAATATTCCATTCATTTATATAATCTATAACAAAATATTCCTATAAAAAAAGTGCCTATTAAATTATTCTATTTAATTATAATTATATAATACCATTAATCTTTTCTATATTCACATTTATTTTCATTTCAAAATAAAAGTCATAAATCATTAACTATCAAAACAAGATATATAATGATTTAATTATCAAGATGACATAACTTTATCCATAATTTATTAAACATGATATAGAATGCTTTAACTCTCAAACTCTCAAGATGGCATGAATCTATTCTTTAATTCATAATTTATTATTATAACCACATATCAACTAACAAGATATATAATGCTTTAATTATCAAGATGACATAACTTTATCCATAATTTATTAAACATGACATAGAATGCTTTAACTCTCAAGATGAATTTTGAACTTTAAAAAAAAAATGTGGTTCACCATTTGTTAGAGGGCTATTCCACGGAAAATCCCAATACCTGATATTCAAACTGAGGTATGGCCAACTCATCATTCACAACATTTATTACAAAGGGCTCCACAAGAGCATCATGTCACTTACAAGAGTAGAACCTTGGTGGGGAGGATAGCATTCATTCCTCCCAACAACCCAAGCTACATCCATTTGACAAGATCATGAATTTTGAACTTAAAAAATGATGATCTTTATATCTCATATCATAGATGCATCAATGACTATATTTAAAATATATTAAATATTGAGAATCCATTGTGTACGACAAAGTAGGATGGGAAAGGATATCATAGATTTATTAAGGAATAACTCAGAGATATTTAAGCTTCTAAAAAATAATTCATAAACCTACAAAAATGATTAGTTTTGATGTTGGACCACCTTGCAAAACAAAACTAGTCTCAACTATTTGCTCTACCCAACATAACCTTTACGATCAATAGACTTTGAGAAAAAGTAAACAAAAATCAAAACAATTCGTTTTGATATTGAACCACCTTGCAAAACAAAACCCGTCAGACCAATCCACTTCGAAAAAAAACAAAACAAAACGTGACTGTTGCAATACTGAACATTAAAAAACAAAACAAAACGATACTGTTGCAATAATGAACTAAAAAACAAAACAAAACGATACTGTTGCAATAAGGATTTGGTTGTCTGCATCGTCACATAACTCAAACGTCTTCGAAGTTCCAGAGGGCTGTCGAATCGACGCAGATGTCGATCTCCTCTTCCTGCGAAGTCGGAATGAGTTCCAACGCCAACGCCTCGTCAATCGAAGGGATTTTTTCCAAATTCAGCTTCTCAGCGCCGTCTCCTGTTCTAAAAACAGATTTCCAAAACTCCAACTCCTCAATCTGCCGATCGTCGCTTGACAACTGAATTTCAGAAACCGAAGAAGACTGCGAGGGTTCCTCTTTGCTATGATTCTCCACATTATTGTGGAAAGAGGGCGAACTGAAAGGGGGTTCGTTCAATGCATATTTGGCGGCGGCAACCTGAATTTCCTGGCGGGAAAGAGAAGACGCGGAGGGAATGGCGGGCACAGTATCGGGGAAGTTGAATTTGCCTTTGGGCCCTTTCAGGCAATACATTGCGGCGTCGAAGGCTCGGACTGCCTGCTCTGCCGTATTGTAGGAACCCAGATGTATCTTATCTCTCGATTTCGGCATTCGAATTTCGGATACCCATTTCCCCCATTCTCGCAGTCGGGCTCCCTTAAATTGGCGGGATGTTTGCCTGTGACCTTCGTTTGGAAGGGCATGCGCATGGTCATGTTCCTGCGAGGGAACTTTCTCCATATTTGGCGATGCAGAGCTTGGGAATCACTATACTGACCATGTGAATAGCATAATATGGAAATATTATTGTTCATGAGAGTGATGCATATAGTTATATCCGCTGTTATGTGTGTGCAATCCGTGTGTTTTAACCCGTATATGAGACTAGTGCTGAGTCGCCGTGGACCGTGTATAACCCGTCTGTTTTAGCCCTTATACGAGATCTTGTAGGACACTCACGCTACCGCCGCTAGTTGATGATTGGTCCATGTATATTGGAAAGCGATATTAATTTTCAAGTTGCTATCTCACAAAGGTGCGACAAAAGATTCTGTACGCCATGTCGGAATTTGCTTTTGGCTTTGACTGGTTGGCTTTGACTGGTTGAATCATAATTTTGGGATGTGTTTCGTTAAATTACTTTCAGGGAGCTGGCAGTAAGACCTGATTAAGGTCGTCTAATTGGTGTAAATGGGGAGTTAACTTTCCACCTGACCATTTGCACCAAAAATTATTGATAAAAATATTCTACTTTCATAATGGAAAGATAACTCTTTTAATAAATGATAAAAGATAACTATTTTAATAAAACTTAAAAAGTAACTCTTTTAATATTAAAAAAGCGATGTGAATCAACAAATAAAAAACTCAAAACATCAAAATAATTTAGTTTAAAAGACAAAGACGAAATGAAATTCCAACNGTGGAAAGCTAACTCCTATTATCACTGATAGTGATCGTTACCTGAAATTTTTATCCATATTTAACAAGCAATCTACTTTACACTTACGTTCACATTAAGGTTGAAATTTCATTTCATCTTTGTCTTTTAAACTAAATTATTTTGATGTTTTGAGTTTCTTATCTCTTGATTCACATCACTTTTTTAATATTAAAAGAGTTGCTTTTTAAGTTTTATTAAAATAGTTATCTTTTATCATTTATTAAAAGAGTTATCTTTCCATTATGAAAGTAGAATTTTTTCATCAATAATTTTTTATTAAAGAATTTAAGCAATGAAAGAAATTAGTTTTTTATTATTTTTAACAAAATTTTAAATTAGTTAACAAAAATAACACAAATCAATAATTGACACTCATCAATATTATGCACCCACCTTTATCCATATTAACTACAATTAAAATTTGCATTTGGAAATAGATTTCAAAGTTCAGCCTCTCAAAACACTAACAACAAAAATTAATAATAGCTTGTAAAAATAGTGAAACATCAAAAATAAGGTTTGGAAAATTATTTGTCCATTTAATGTGACATTCTCCCAAAATATTTAAAAATATTTAACAAAAAAATACCCCATAACAAATAAAACATCCTCAAATTTTAACACTCATTGACATTATCAATACATACTACTGTTAACTAAAATATTTACTACATATGAAATACTACTATTGTCTCCCAAATTCTATCCATACGAAATTGTACTACACTTCTCTTTAAGGTTTGGTTAGCTTTTGACCACGGCATGACTAGAATTTGATAACATAGGAAATTTTCTAATTAAAATTTTGATTATAAATTAAGTTTTAAAATCTAGAAAATATATAATAAAAATTAATATTTATTAAAGATTTGAAAAATATTCAATTTTTAAATTGTGATGTAAAAATGGTGATAATGTGAGGATATGCAAGTTGTGCTAAGATATATGATACAAAACTGATGATTGTATTACTAAAATAATATGTGGCATTCCATGTGTTTGATGCAAACAACCAAAACCAATCCTAAGTGGATTTAGATTTTGTAATAAGAAACAACAAAACCAATTCAACATGGATTAAGGCTTTCTAACAAAAAACCCTAAAAACATTATTATTATTATTTAATATACAGAGGGTTGATGCACAATCATGGACTTCTTTAAAGACACTTTAGATGCCACATAATACTGGAATAAACAGAAAACTATGAATTTAGGTGACAATTAGGGGTACTTCCCTAACTTATTTGAAGATCAAATAAAAAGAGAAAAGATAGGAAATTCAATAAGCTCTCATAATATATAGCGTTTATGCAGAGAAAATGTGTGTAAATGATTGTAAAATTAGTTTCCGTGAAAGTGGGTTTTCAAATTTTCAACACATCTTAACATATATGTTTGTGCGGGTGCAGCAATATATGAGGTAAATGATGTCAATTTGGGATAAAATCTTCCAGACATATAAAGGACATATGGGCCTAGTGCAACACTATTTATTAAGAATTTTTCATGAATTTTTTTTATTATTAATTATTGAAGTCACAAAATCTTGGAATTAAAACCTTATGTGCGGGTGCAACACTTTAGGGAAAAAAATTAATGAAATCCTTGATTTCTAAATATAAGATCGTAGAGCTTGATCTCGTCTAGTGCACCATATAGTTTTATTGGGAAATGGTGATGGAAATCAAAAGTTATATAACAAACAATCGTTGTATGTATTTTTGAAAACTAACGTGTGTCATTTTAGAAAAATAATTATAAATAAATAAAACATAGTTTTGAAGGAAAAAAATACATATTCAGAATTGTAAGATCGTACTCTATAATATCCTAGATTTTAATAAAAAATATTGTGTATGTCATAGCAAAACATGCCATCTAAACTGAGCATATTGATAGAGTTCTAAAAGAAGAGCAATATCCCTGGTTTGTTTGTCCTAGCCAATAGGTTCGATAGTTCGAAGCTATTTCTGAACCTAATACCAAACCTGATTCCTGCCAATTATTTTAATTTTAAAATAACGCATATGTGTTATAGCTTATTCATATCGCATATGTGATATAACGCATATGCGTTATAATGCTAAAGCATATGCATTAATCTAACGCATATGACTTATAGCTTATTCATATCCCATATGCGATATGATAAAGCTATAATGCATATGCGTTTTTTCTTAACTAATTTGGTTTTGTCCTAACGCATCATTGTTCATCACCCCCATCCTCATCATCATCACCACCCTCATCCTCCTCATCATCATCATCATAATCACCCTCATCCTCATCATCATCCTCCTCCTCCTCCTCATCATCACCATTGTTCATCATCACCATCATCATCATCATCATCATCCTCATCGTCATCATTGTTCATCATCATCATCATCATCATCATCCTCATCATCATCATCGTCATCATCATCACCATTTTCATCATCATCATCATCATCCTCCTCATCCTCCTCCTCCTCCTCCTCCTCCTCCTCACCCTCATCGTCATCATCATCATCATGGTCATCATCATCATCATCATCACCCTCATCCTCATCATCATCATCATAGTCATCATCCTCCTCGTCATCACCATCATTATTCACCATCATCTTCATCGTCACCCTCATCATCATCATCATCATCACCCTCATCCTCATCATCATCATGGTGGTCATCATCATCCTCATCATAATCATCATCACCCTCATCCTCATCATCATCATCATAGTCACCATCCTCCTCATCATCACCATCATTGTTCATCATCATCTTCATCGTCACCCTCATCCTCATCATCATCACCATCCTCATCATCATCATCATCATCACCCTTACCCTCATGCTCCTCCTCCTCATCATCACCCTCATCCTCACCATCATCATCATCATCATCATCATCATCATCATCCTCCTCATAATAATATTCATCATCATCACCCTCATCCTCATCCTCATCATCATAGTCATCATCCTTCTCATCATCACCATCTTCATTGTCACCCTCATCCTCCTCCTCCTTATCATCACCCTCATTCTCATCATCATCATCATGGTCATCATCATCATCATCATCATCATCATCACCGTCATCCTCATCCTCATCCTCATCATCATCGTCCTCATCCTCATCACCATCATCATCATCATGATGCTCATCCTCATCAGCTTCATCATGGTCATCAGCTTCATCATGGTCATCATCATCATCATCATCCTCCTCATCATCCTCATCCTCATCATCACCATCATTATTCATCATCATCATCATCATCATCCTCATCCTCATCCTCATCCTCATCATCATCATCATCATCACCCACATCCTCATCATCATCATCATAGTCATCATCCTCGTCATCATCACCATCATTGTTCATCATCATATTCATCGTCACCCTCATCCTCATCCTCATCATCATCATCACCCTCATTCTCATCAGCATCATCATGGTCATCATCATCATCATCATCATCATCACCCTCCTCCTCCTCCTCCTCCTCCTCCTCCTCATCATCATAACCCTCATCCTCGTCAGCTTCATCGTCACCCTCACCCTCATCCTCATCATCATCAACATCATCATCATCCTCATCCTCATCATCATCATCATCATCACCCTCATCCTCATCAGCTTCATCATGGGCATCATCATCATCATCACCATCATCATCCTCATTCTCATCCTCATCCTCATCATCGTCATCCTCATCATCCTCATCACCCTCATCCTCCTCCTCCTCATCATCACCCTCATCCTCATCATCATCATCATGGTCATCATCATCATCATCATCATAATCATCATCATCATCATCCTCATCCTCCTCCTCCTCATCATCACCCTCATCCTCCTCCTCATCATCATAGTCATCATCCTCATAATCATCACCATCCTTGTTCATCATCATCTTCATCATCATCATCATCATATTCATCATCATCATGGTCATCATCATCCTCATCCTCATCCTCATCCTCATCATCATTGTTTATCACCCTCATCCTCATCATCATTACCATCCTCCTCCTCCTCCTCCTCCTCATCACCCTCATCGTCCTCATCATCATCATCACCCTCATCCTCATCCTCATCATCATGGTCATCATAATTATCGTCATGATCATGATCATCCTCATCCTCATCATAATCATCATCATCATCACCCTCATCCTCATCATCATCATCATAGTCATCATCCTCCTCATCATCACCATCATTGTTCATCACCCTCTTCATCATCACCCTCATACTCTTCGTCATCATCATCTCCCTCATCCTCCTCCTCATCATCATGGTCATCATCATCATCATCATCACCCTCATCCTCATCCTCATCATCATCATCCTCATCCTCATCAGCATCATCATCATCATGACCCTCATCCTCATCAGCTTCATCATCATCATCATCATCATCATCATCATCATCATCACCCTCATCCTCATTATCATCATCATAGTCATCATCCTCCTCATCATAACCATCATCGTTCATCATCATCACTCTCATCCTCATCATAGTCATCATCACCCTCATCCTCATCATCATCACCATCATCATCATAATCCTCATCCTCATCAGCATCATCATCATCACCCTCATCCTCCTCCTCCTCCTCCTCATCATCATCATTCTCATCCTCATCATCATTGTTCATCACCCTCATCCTCACCATCAGCATAATCCTCATCCTCCTCCTCCTCCTCCTCATCATCCTCATCCTCATCCTCATCCTCATCCTCATCATCATCATCATAGTCATCATCCTCATCATCACCATCATTGTTCATCATTATCTTCATAAGCATAGATAAACGTAAATTGCTTATATTCAGTGAGCACTAAATCGCATATGCGATATATCTCATATGCACTAAATCGCATATGCGATATATCGCATATGTGATATATTGCATATGCGTTTTGGAGAACATGGAAATCAATTTCGCATATGCAATATATTGGAGTTGTGTTATATCGCATATGCGATATGTGTTTTATACAAAATGTTGGGTGGTGTCTTGTGGACCAGGTTTACTGTATCAAAAGGCATAATTTTTCTGAACCTGCGCACAAAGATCTATTCAACATGCAATTTTTTATCATTACTTACATAATTCCATAGTTTTGTACAGGTTTGGGTGGATTTCAATGGGGAATGTACGTAATAGAGGACGTAAGTCAGCAAGGAAGGTGCTTACACTAGAAGAAGTAGAAAATAAAAGACAAAAAAGAGGGAAGATTCAAGAAATCGTCGGCATTCATTACATGAGAAAATAGTTCCCATTCCCCCTCAATAGATACCTGACGTAGAGGCTGAGGAATATAATCCAACATTAAAGGAAGCTGGTTATATGGAAGTTGATATTATTGATCCATTAGTAAACGGACAATCTTGTGAAGAGTTAAATAATTATGTTACTCCCGATGCAAATGTGACTTAGCAACAACCATGTTCGGTGGTTCAATCTCCTAATCAAAGTTGTGAGCCTGTAGTGGATGTAAACGTCACTCCAACATTTCAAACGACAACAAATTTTGCATCAAAATGAAAGAGAACTCGTAAACGAATACAAGTGGACGAGAGCGGATTGACTTCCATGGAAGGTAAGGTGGATAAACACACTAGCCTTCGTCATTCTTCTCAAATAATGAAAGAATATTTTGATAGCAAATCTAAAGTCGGTAAATGCCAATTGTTTTTAGCTTTGCTTAAATCTAGAAATATGGCAACTGTTAGAAGAAATTTAGGCATAACAACAATGAAGAATATCGAATCAAGTAATCACATTGTTAAATCTCTTGCTACTGCATTCACATCGATTGGTAAAAAAACTCGTTCACAAGACTGTAATGTGGCTCGTCGTGTATTGGTTGAATTAATTGTATGTAGATCCACAAGACAACGTCATTTACTTAAATGCACATCACAAATTGTGCCTTTACATCCAAAGACACTTAAAAAATATTTAGTAAGAAGAGATAATCTCTATGTAGAGAGACAAATGGAAACATCATCGACATTTAGCGGTAGGTTGCCCCGCAAAGACATGAAGTTAGTCAAAGTAGTGAAGGGCCTAGTGCAAACATTTTGGCATGATAACACTAGGCCTTATTCTAACACGAAGGATGTGTTAAAACATTGTAGGGGTTCTAGAAAAACTGAGCCTCATGCTAAACATTATCTTGACATGACACAAACTCAACTGTTCAAGATGTTTAAAGTTGCCCATGTAGAGCTAAGGCTTGGGAAAGATATTTTGAAAAATGCAATCCTTGGTACGTTAGAATCAATACGATCTGGAATACTTGTTGTTGTAGATACCACATAGAGTTTGACCTATATTACCATACATTTGCACATATACGTCATTTTTTGCATCCTAACCATGTGCGGGAATGCTCAAGTACAGTACCACCAATGTCATCCAGATATTTCATCCATAGTATAATGTGTCCGAGGCAAGATGGGTAGACACGTTACTTAAAACAATGTGTAGATGGTTCTTGCAACAATTGTGGTGGGCTATCATTATGGTCTGATTGCATCCATGAAAGTGAAGATCAAGAATTCAGGAATGCAATTGTCGAGAAGTAGAACTATCAGTATGAGACATATCAGCTAAATGATGGGAAATAAAGAAGGAAGATTAAATTGGTGGCTTCACAGGTAAATTGTTGAATATTGACAAATTAATATTCATGTACACATTTTTTGATGTGGTTTATTGACATATTAATATTCATGTACCAAGTGCGAGTATGTGATTTTATTCCAAAGTTTCTTGGAAAGATCCAACGGTACATTCAACATGTTGATATGGAACGGTGGTAAGATGATCAATTCAGAATATGTTGGGACACCTTCCCTCTCAGAACAATACTATTAGTGGTTGAATTTGTGGAAAATTACACTCTACAACCACAAAATGAAATTCAAAGTCATACTATCACTCAGAGTAGGTGAGCATAATGGTGCATATCACGTATCGACATGGGCAAGATAGAAATGAAGAGAAACATGTGATACTGAAAGAAAGTCACTTCTACATAAGTGACGAACGGACCCATGACATCCATTACGTGCAACATTGCTTTAATTTATTCTATGATCATGTGATAGCTATCGATAAACCATTTTATTGTTATTTCATTTGGTCATATGGTTGTGCTGGATAGTCAAGAATGCACATGTATTTGAATGGTTGTGTTTGTTGCACATAAAATACAAGGTGCCACATGTATGGAACTACTTTGAAACTGGTCATGGAAAAGGAGAGCATGATGGTGCTAGTGCATGCATTAAAACTGCCCTTCGAAGGGAAGGGATTAAGTTTACAGGTGCTCGCCTTCGAGATGTTGCATCTATAGTCCAATGGTGTGCATCTGTCATGGGAGAACAAGCAACAAGGAAACACTTAGTGTGAAAAATATTCTGGGAGGTGACAAATTTGAACTGATCACAAACACATCGAGTGAACACAGTGCATGGAACTTGACAGTTTCATTCAATTAGAAGCTTAGACAACTTGGCCCTACAAATTTGGACAAGATTGAATGCTTGCTTTTGCACTTCTTGTAGCATCGGTGAATGGGATGATTGTGAGGATACGGATACCGTTGATACATGGGATCGAGTGACACTTGGCACCAATTTCAATGGGGTTAATGAAATAGACCATTTGGAAGATGATCAGACACATATTTCTACAGACTATGATCACATATCGGATCTCATACAAGCAGGTACATGAGTAGTACCTAAATAAGAAAATGCATTTATGTATTGTTTACTCGACCTATGTAGAATTTAATTTATGTAGAAATTAGAAATGCAAGACCTTATTTACAAAATGTATTGTTAACTAGACCTATTTCCTTTCATAGGTAAGATATATGCAGTGGTTGCCCCAAAAAATAATGAATGGGGTTCTGACTATTGGTTGGCACATTTCTTAGAGGGGAAACAAACCATTCTAGAACTTGTTACAGATGAGGAAAATATTGAATTCTCAACTGGCTCGATGGTTATAAAAGGGGTGTACTTGACACTTGCAACACAACAGAAAAATAAGGGTGGGTATGTATATCAGGATTATAGACCAAGAGCTATTGTATACCACTTCACCAACCTAGTAGTTGGTATAAACATCAAGCTATGTACACTTGGTCACAAAAATAGGTCACATGTACGATACTTGATACCTTATATAGAGCATGAAAGATTGATGGACACCATCGGCACCAAAGATGATCCGGATGGCCTACTTATATGAGTGCATTGTCAGGTGCATTATTTAACCTTTAAAGTGAATTCCAAAGCACAATTTAAATTATTTATCCTTACTTTATTCCCAATGTAATAGACCTGTGATTGACAGATACCATTCCCAGACATAATATTATTTAGAGGATACTGGACACTATAAACACGATCGTACAACCTCAGGTGAGTTATCTATAAATCATGTTTGCACATTTTCATTGGGTTCTCTTTTCTTTATTATGATGTTACTAATGTCTATCCTTTCATGTTCCTAGGATACAAACACCATCTATGACACATTGGATGCGCCAAGAATGGTGTCTTTAGACACCACAAAATAGAGTTAAGAAAATAACAAGCTCTCGAGTTGTTGAAATTTACATTCCTTGATGTTTTTAGTTTAATATACATTTAATTACATTTCCATGTACATATCGAAAACCAACGAGGCTTACATGATCACCAATACTTGCATCCACCAACTAGGATTTCATGAACACCAATTTGCATGCACCAACTAGGGTTGACAAGGTATGAGATGGAACTAGGGTTTAGTGAGAAATTTGGAAGTTAAGAGAGGGAACTAGAAACAAATGATCACCAATACTTGCATGCACCAACTATGCTTTCATGAGCACCAATTTTCATGCACCAACCAAGGTTCACAAGGTATGAGATGGAACTAGGGTTTAGTGAGCAATTTGCAAGTTCAGATAGGAAACTAGAAACACATGATCACCAATACTTGCATGCACCAACTAGGCTTTGATGAACACCAATTTTCATGAACCAACTAGGGTTGACAAGGTATGAGATGTAACTAAAGTTTAGTGAGCAATCTGCAAGTTCAGAGAGGGAACTAGAAACATATGATCACCAATACTTGCATGCACCAACTAGGCTTTAATGAACACCAATTTGCATGCACTAACTAGGGTTGACACGGTATGAGATGGAACTAAAGTTTATTAATCAATTTGCAAGTTAAGAGAGGGAACTAGAGACAGATGATCACCAATACTTGCATGCACTAACCGTGGCTTTCATGAACACCAATTTGCATGCTCCAACTAGGGTTGACATGGTATGATATGGAACTAGGGTTTACCGAGCAATTTGCAAGTTAAGACAGGGATCTAGAAACACATGATCACCAATACTTGCATGCACCAACTAGGCTTTCATGAACACCTATTTGCATGCACCAAGTAGGGTTGACAAGGTATGAGATGGAACTAAGGTTTAGTGAGAAATTTGCAAGTTGAGAGAGGGAACTAGAAACACATGATCACCAATACTTACATGCACCAACTAGGCTTCCATGAACACCAATTTGCATGCACCAACTAGGGTAGACAAGGTATGATATGGAACTAGGGTTTATTGAGCAATTTGCAAGTTAAGAGAGGGAACTAGAAACACATGATCACCGATACTTGCATGCACCAAATAGGGTTTCATGAACACCAATTTGCATGCACCAACTAAGGTTGAAAAGTTATGAGATGGAAGTACGGTTTAGTGAGAAATTTGCAAGTTAAGAGAGGGAATTGGAAACACATGATCACCAATACTTGCATGCACCAACTAGGCTTTCATGAACACCAATTTGCATGCACCAACTCAGGTTGACAAGGTATGATATGGAACTAGGGTTTAGTGAGCAATTTGCAAGTTAGTAGAGGGAACTAGAAACACATGATCACCAATACTTGCGTGCACCAACTAGGCTTTCATGAACATGAATTTGCATGCTCCAACTAGGGTTTCCAAGGTATGAGATGGAATTAGGGTTTAGTGAGCAATCATGCAAGTTAGGAGAGGGAAATAGAAACACATGATCACCAATACTTGCATGCACCAACTAGGCTTTCATGAACACCAATTTGCATGCACCAACTAGGGTTGACAAGTTATGAGATGGAACTAGGGTTTACTTCAACCAATTTAGGGTTTGTAGGGTATGATGTATGTTAGTATGGTATGATGTTAGTATCATAGGGTATTGTAGGGTATGATATGGTATATATTACACATGCATGCATGACTTAATGTTATGGTATATTGTTAGTATGTTATGTTATGGTATGTTATTGTATTTTAATATGGTATGATGGTAGTGTCATAGGGTAATGTAGGGTATGTTATTGTGTGTTAGTATGGTATGATGTTAGTATCATAGGGTATTGTAGGGTATGATATGGTATATTACACATGCATGCATGACTTAGTGTTATGATGTTAGTGTATGGTATATTACAATGGTATGGTATGTTAGTATGGTATAATGTTAAAGTATGTTATGTTATGGTAAGTTATTTTATATTAGTATGGTATGATGTTAGAGTCATAGGGTATTGTAGGGTATGTTATTGTATGTTAGAATCATATGATGTTAGTATAATAGGGTATTGTAGGGCATGATATGGTATATATTACACATCCATGCATGACATAGTGTTATGATTGTTAGTGTATGTAATTTAGTTAGTGTATGGTATGGTTATGATGTTAAAAAGTTGATGAGTCGTAAATTCTTCCTTTAAGTATTGGAAATTCATAAGTTATCACACATGTGAACCACACATATCATGTTCCAAGATCAATTCAACCATATATGTATAAATTTGAACCTTGCTTTATATTGTATATGTATAGAAATAATGTTACAAAAATTGTCATGCCACATGGCCATAATACAAAATAGTGGATGAAAAAGTACATCTGTGTGTACATATGAAAAAAACGTTACATCTATGTATGCTTCCTATACATTTATTCTAGGTATCCCCCCTTTCGTTGCCACTGCCAGTGTCTTCGGAGAAGTCTAGCTTTCTTTTCCGACTGCTCACTGGTGATCCCCATCGCTGAACAAGAGGGATAGGTCACATCAGTGGAGACTGCAGAAAAACCAAATTTTGTAAGTTAATTTACCAACCTTTAAAAATCCTATGTACATTTGTTCAAATTCCAAAACCAAAATAACATTTTTACTTACTCCACGTGAGTAAGTAATTGTGGGTTGTGGTGCCTCGCTAATAGCGACCCTGATTGGGTGCTCTTCAAGAACCACTTACTCACTATCAAGCTGCATAAAAAAATATATATGCCAATGTCAACAAATTTACATGTACCTTGGGGGGTAAGAGGTGGGTCACCAATTTGGGTCTCTTCAAGTGCCAAATCAGAGAAAGTGATAAACAAACGTACAAAGAAAGAGATACATAAACATACCTGCTGGCTCATCAAAGGTGGGCCATCGATTTGGTGCTCTTCACGCACCGGTGCCTCACTAGGGGCTTGCATAAATTAACATATATGTCAATTTCAGATAAAATAGTGAATTAGAGACATATATACTACAAGGACGGAAAATGATGTTACCAAAGAGAGAAAAACATAAATGTACATAGCTGGAGGGAAGAGGTGGGTTGACAACAACCTCGCTTTGGTGCTCCTCAAATACCACTATCACAATAGGTTCCTGTATAAAGTAACATATGTCAAAGCAATACAAGTAAAATGATTTTTCCAAAGAAAGCGAAACATAATTAAAAGCATATTTCAAATAGTACCTGTGTCTGGGAATCTACCTTTGCATGAGAGGGAATAGGCTGAGATACAATATAGTCATCCTGATCACCCTACATAAAACATGTTGTATCAAAATTAGGATGTATTGAATGTTACAATATATACTATAATTATGTAAATAAAGTTGAAAAATTAACAAGTATAGTTCTTACCCCTATTGGTGAAAAACCAAACCCATATGCAATATTGATAGCCGCATCAATGTTCTCAACATTGATCGGTGGACTATGCAACTGTGGTGTGCCATGGGACACCAGCTGTATATTTGTTCACATAATTTGTTAGATAATTAAATAGAAATAAATTGCGAAACAATTGAAAATTTTGATATGAAACAAAATATAATATGAAAATAATGAGTCTTACTTACAAAGCGAAGTAATCCATCATCTCAGAAGTATGAAGCAGGGCCATAGCATATGCCTCCACACAATGTGCAAGGGTGTGGAGGAACACGATGCTCTGAATGCTCTGCATCTCCTATGTGATCTGTAGATGGGGCCACCTTAGAAGTGCCAGCCCCTTGGTCTACATTGCCTTGGAAATCAGTCCCATGCTGAAGCAATGTATCTGCCAAGTCAAATAATGCCTCCTGTGTATTCCAAATCATAGGACCTGCAGGAGGATATAGCCGAGGGGGTTTTGGTGTGCATGGAGGGTGTGGCACACGGTTAGGATCCATCCTGGCACCTTCCCTATCTTGGGGAATCCCATGACCAACACCCTGGAAGACTAAGAGATCGAAGTAGTTAACATGCTTCCCTAGGATGAATTCTGCATACAATTTCCTAAGCAAATAAAATGGGAAGTCCCTATTCCCATGAGGGTCTTCATCGAAGACCATATACCAATGATCCATCCAATTGGCCTTTATATTTGGTTCAACGCACCAGTCTATGGAAATGTGTGGCTGACTGGTGGGTGGAACCAATCCTGTGCTAGGGTCCCGGAATAATGAAAATAATTTGTCTTTTGTAATTTGAATGGTTTTGATGTCTTTATAACTCAATCCGTTGGAGTAGTATTGCCTCCTGGATTCTCTGTACGAGCTATTGTTGTACATAGCTCCTTGGTCTTTGAAAATTGTGTTTCTTATTATGTCCAATGCATCGGCTAAAGACTCTCTCAAACAATCCCCCCCTCTAATAGATGAGCTAAGGCACCTCAATGACGCCAAACGCGAAATAATCTGCGAGTTTCTATCTTGTTCCCCCTCTAGGTTTGGGTTTGGGTTACATTCTGGGTTATTTTGTGGATTATTAGAGGGTGGTTTTTCCACATTGTCTTGTTCATTTCTGTTGTCTGTTAAGATTTAAACAAAAAAATACAAGTTATTTTACTGAATCATTCTTTGATTTCAATCAATTTTTTTTATTAAATTTGTTTAAAATCATTATAAAAACTATAAAATTATGGAAAACAATAAAGAATTGAAGACTAACTGAAATGGATAAGAGAATTTACCTACCATTGGAGCCAATCCACCTCCAAATTGACCTCAAACTTGACCTCCAAAAGCTAAAATGCAAATCGCCTCTGTGCTATTTCGCCCACGGAGTTTTTCGTTGTCCCTATCCTATGCAAATGATATTTGAGGGGCCTGCGGCCTCCATTTTATTTCTTTTTTTACTTTTCAATATCGCATATGCAATATTGTAAATGTGAAATATCACATATGCCCCATCCTTCTTCCTACCTAAATAATTAAATAAAAGAATTAAAATTTAGTAGTCTATAAGTCACTTTAGTGGATTGTAAGTTACTTTATGTAGTCTATAAAATATTTTTGGTAATGTGAAGCATGCAACTAGAAAGGTTATTTTTCTTATTATGTTGGTGTAAACATATTGTTATTGTTCTAGGCATTTACAAACATGGTTTTGGAGCCATAGTAAAGGCCATCCAAACCAATTAAAGGATTAATTTAGTGTGGGAATACAAACAAGATATGCCTAAAATAATGTTATCCAACAAGCCACTAGTGGAAAATAAGAGATTAGTGACCAAAAAAATGACAAAAATCCACATATCAATGACCACTTTTGGTTTGGTGATCACTGGTGGCTAATTTACGGTCTTTTATTATGCGGCCAAAATTGGTCATTTTTATTTTGGTCATTTATAGTTTGTCAGTTGGTCATTAATTTGGTCATATATTTGAATCAATGACCAAATATATGACCACATTTATGACCAAATTAATGACCACATAACAAACTAGAATATGACCAAATTTGGTCGCGTAATAAAAGACCATAAATTATCCACCAAAACTGTTTTTGGTCATTGATATGTGAATTTTGATCTTTTTTTTGGTCATTTATATCTCATTGTTTGGTCACTCATCTCTCAATTTTCGGTCATTTTATATACGAATTTTGGTCATTAATCTCATTTATTGGTCACTAATTTAGTCATTTTTAGTCGTTTTATGTGTGGTTATTATATTTTAGTAGTTTTAATGGTGTCTGTTATTAATTAATATAAATTTTTAATGTGATATTATGTTTAAATTAAAAAAATATTCATCATTATCTATCATCATCTAATACATATGTGAATTATGCAATGTCACATTAATTAGTTAATTACAACACTTATAAATAATATAAAGTACAAGGATATAAGTTTTAAACTGTACAAATTATATTATATGAAATGTCAAGTATTACAATAAATATGAGTTTTCTCAAAAACTATCTCCATATAAATTTACATGAAAATCATCTAGTACATAGATGAATGGCTAAACCATCCCGCTTGCACTTGGCTTCTAAGCCATACTTAGATCCCGCAAAAGCTTCAAAATCATACTTAGCAACTTGAAACCCTCAGCAACATGATCTTCATACACAATGGAAAAGCCTTAGCAATAGTCTGTTCATACTCAATGGCCCACTTTCTAAGCTTTCTATCTATGCACGTACTTCTGTGTCTACACTGCACGTGCTTCTGAGCTTTCTGATTTTTATATATGCACACATGCTTCTATATCTACACCACAACAACTTCCCTTCTCATGTTATAAATCTTGCGAGTAAGGTTACCTACAAACAACACATGATAAGCAATAAATTTTGCTGCTCGCTAAAAAGAGAAAACAAATAACTAGAAAATATACTTAATAATTTCACAATATTTAACATGGCGAAAAGAAAGAATTCGAACAAACAACACATGTACTCAAAATGCATAAACATTTAAAACCTCAGACCTACAAATACATGAACATGAAATACCTCTCCATAAGGTTTGAAGATCAATGGCAGCATTGCACAAAGCAATAAATTATTTCCGAGCAATATATGAATGAACTTTGCACTGAATATTTTTTGTCAAACTTCCCAAAACCTCGGTTCTTCTAACATCTAATTCAGCCATTTGACCCACTTTGAGGAAAACCTTGGTTTTCCCTATCTGAATAGTAAAGGGAATTTTAGGTTGTTTTTATTAACATTTTAACTGATTAAAACAACCTTAGAACTTCCTGATTTTTGGAAAAGCATATAAATCATGATCCTGGGCTCATTACATCTTTGGATGTTGAGAACACCATTTTTCAAAGCACACTCATAATCATCTGCATAGGCCATTACTTTGGTCCAACAAAACATGTGACAAGCAACCTGCACCTCGCAAAGAACAGAGGAATTAGCTAATCAATAAATATGTAAATATATACACAAATACATACAAATGTGTATGTCAATAATGTGTTCAAATATAGGTGGCAATGCTTGTATTTAAGGCTAAATGCATTAACTTCAAGATCTAGATATGGTTATCATATTTATGGTTGAATGCATATCAATATGACAAAGCTTTCAAATGATTTTTGTATGCTCCAAGCAATAAAAAAATACGTTTCTTCTATTCCCTTGCAAATGATACTGACAACAACATATACATCAATGAACAAGTTAGAATCTTGATTTAAATTCAATGTACCAATCTGAATCACTATGACAATGATTAGAAAACTTTTTAAGGTATATGACTATGAAAAAGTGTATTGTGTAGTTATCCCAATGTATGCCTTATATATATATCAGACCTGAAGATATGATTGAGATTAGCGTTTATAACATGGCATGCTTTGTGTAAAATGTAGATATCATAAATATCATCTTCAGCCATCCTAAAGAGCTCAAAAAAAACTATCCTAAAAATAATGTCAATAGTGTATAACGAAATCAAGCCTTCTTTAGTAAGATGTGTGTTTTCTATTCAAATAAACAAAGAGGACTTGGTGAAATTTCCAACCATGACATACGTGTTTCAATGACTATCCATAGGATGTTATTTCCAATCAAAAAGAGGTGAAATGTAATTGCCCAACACAAGGTATTTTGCAGCCAAGGGAATAGCCATAATGACTATCCCAAACAAGGTGATTTCCAACCCTCAATTAGTATACAAATAGGACTGTCAAACTATAATAATTTCCAGCCAAATAGTGTCTGTCCAAAATGAAAAATTCCAGCTCCTATAGTGACTGTGCCTTGATGTTATCTTAGAATTTCAATAGGTAAATATGTTTGTAATTTCAGAGGGGTTGGGAGTTTCCTTTAGGGTGCGGCTTAAGTGACATTAGGGAAAGATAAGGAAGGGTGTTAAGGTAACAACTTGGAAGTATTTTAAGTTTGTTTTAGGCTTAGGTCCATATATGTTTCTCATACCCAGATGGGTTTATCAAAAACCTTCATGTAATCATACACGTGACTATCATCCTCTTCTATATTGTTGTTGGGACAATATAGCTTGATCTCAACACAATATTCATCACAATATAAGATGATGTTCCTAAGAGACATCGTGTATTTTTTAGTATATTTTTCTTCTTGGAGATATGTAACAACAAACAACTCAAGACTCTGCTTTTCTTCATCAATCAATAGTATATTATGTTACAATGTAAGATTAATCTAGTTGTTTAGTCATTTCTCATGGTGCATGATTTATATTTTGGGAGTTGTCTATTGCTCAACTACACCTTCTACTGTCTTAATCATTTACCCTAGGGCTTAACCCCAAATGCAATAACATTAAATATTTTTGGGTAATGGATAATTAGTGTTGATGCTAGAATATCTTATTTATGACCATGTTTTGTTTTTTATTATTGTACATGCTCTTGAGAAATGTAACAATAAAAAATATCAATTATCAATTTATTGGAAGTTAAAATTTAAGTTGATTACATCATCAACAAGGGTGCATGCTTTATATATGATCAATTGCTCTAATTCATTTTGAAACGCGTCAGCCACTAATTAAAATGGATCATCTCTATAGAACTTCTTAGTTGAACTACAAGAGAATCATAATTATGTAGTCCTCAATGATTTAAATTCAATGAAATTCACTTCAATAAGCAAATATGTCTATACATACCTGGTCAACAGTTTTATTTAGCACCCAATTGAATGCAGGCTGATCGTTTGTCTTCTTAGTACAAGACCAAGGTTGAATTTCAAGTTCTTCTATCCATTTTTTCAATACAAGTTTTGCTCCAAATGTGGGATGAAGAAAAATCATGCAACTACAAATGTAAGTGCACCCCTTCTTACCTCTAGGTGGAAAATCTATTATAGAATGATTGAGCATTTTAACCTGCATGACAAATTTTGCATGAACCAGATGGTAATATCCAAGCCCCAAAAAATCAATAATCTTGCACTCCTTGCTGACTAAATAGTGAGAACTCAAGGAAATAAATTAAACATCATCTTTTGCACCTTCTACTTGATACAACCATTCAGTAACTCCTCAACTAAATTGTAGTTTAATAATATTATTACAAATAGGAAAATAAAATCTACTATGCTCTATTTTCCTTATAATTTCTTTAATCCATCACTCGAAAAATTATGCTCTCTATTTATGTTAATATGTTTGAAATTTGCCAAACTGTAGCCATAGGCAACTAATTATTGAAACATCATTTTCCCATTATCAGAAAAAAGTCACCAGTAATCATGTCCTACGCCAATAATAGACAAACACTCTACTCTACAATATATATACAGATCTTTCACATCATTTCTCATGCATTGTAAAAATCATAATTTAATGTTGGTCTCTATTAGTACATTGTTATGCAAATAACGCATATTAGGCTCATAAATTTGCATAAATTTGCAGTAGTCATTTCAAATGTATTATATGGCATAGCATCTACTCAAATAGAAATCAAATGAATAGTCCTCCTGCAAACAATATTTAAACCGGCCTCTAGGGGAAGAATAGATACGTGAGAACATCTATGTAATATATATCTCATTTATGATTTTTGATATCACAATAATATTTATAATTTAGATATATTATCTTTCTAGTTTGGAATTTGGATCCATTAGTGCAATACTATTTTTCACCACGAAATAGTATGTGGATACACTTGGATTCAGATTACTTTCAAATATAAAGAATTAGAATTTTCCCAAAATATTAGGTACATTTTCTTTGGGATACACACAAATAAGAACTACACAGAATACTTGAACAATAGCATTATTACCAGCTGTCGTAAAGTCGCACCCAGTCATAAGCAAAAATGGTGGCAAGAAACCCTAGAGGACACTCCCATGAGAGTGGAAGAGAAGCCAAACACAGAAAATACATCAAGTATCCAACAAAAGAAGGTAGAAGGTCAAATATGACAACAACAATTGCAATTATAGGTAATCCATTCAATAGGTGCAGGGTTGGGCAAACCAATGATACTAAAAAACATAACATTTTATGAACCCTCACAATAACAGTTACTGGATCAGGCAAACACAAGTATGCAAAACAACAAACTTGAATTGCATGTTACAGAGTAGCAAGAAACAAGGTTGAATTGAGGTATTGAACAATGCTAAACATAGTAATGGAAATGGTTTTTCACTGTACCAAATGCCTCAAGAAATCAACTTTGCATTTTCTTTATCAATACAGTATACGAAAAATAAGTCAATACGGCTGAAAAGCTATAGCATGTAGAGTGCATGTTGCAAAGGAGCGCATAAATCATCTCAAATCAAAGTCTATGAATTAAATCAAAATTAATGTCAAACATTAAGTATAGGGTCGAAAAGAAAACAACAATGGAGGTAGCAACTTCATAATGGAAGTACACTCCGCTAAACAGATAACATAGGGACTGCAGTGAAAACCTCTCTAAATTGAAGCAGAGGGAACTGAACCTCAGGATAAACCATCCCATAATCTTGTAAACTAATATTGCACTCCTTTGGCGTAGCATTGTTATGTGTGTTTGTATATGGAGAGAGAGTGGAAGCCCATAGAAGGGATTCTAGATAGGTCTAACACACTCCGATTTTTCATTGACAAACCAAAAGTGGTTCCTTTCTGTCTTACCAAAAGAGTGCACCATTCCAAGAAGATTTACAGTTTTTGGGCAGGATTCCTGAATTCCAAATAGTGGGTATGTTGTGAGGGGCCTCACTGACAGAGAAATAAATGAATAAAATCAATTAGTATAAAGTAGAATTGTGAAGATGCCAAGGTTTTCGTTAACGTTAATACTCTCCACACATTTTTTCCACCCAGTTTTCAGTCTTTCATTCCTCTCCAACCACTTTTAGCTTCTCACTGTTTCGCTAGTAACTTGTTGTCCATGTATATTTAATATTTGATGAAATTCTAGTGTCAATCAATTTTCAGTTTAGTATCTACTATCTACAGATATTGGCGAGGATCAAGGGCACCTATACTTTAAGAATGATTTGATATTTGGGGGAACTAAACACCCACTTGTATTGTAAGCATCCTTGTTGTCTTCCTTGAGGTCTACTGTAGTTCATTCTACGCAATGAGGGTAATTGTCCCAAACTTGTTCTTTGATTAAGTGTAAGGAAATGAGGTAATACCAAAATTGACAACTTAATTACCTTTTTGTTATATATTGTTGTACAATATCCATATATGCAAGGGGCCAAAAATGACCAAACAACTCCCCTGTTTAATTTATCAACATCCACAAAAAAACAAAGCAAGGGAAGAGAGAATACCGCAGTCATGTCATCTGTAAAATAAACATCATAGTCGCCCTTGAAGAAAGGAAAAGGATCACCAAGACAGACCATACAAAATCATTATACATCACTTGGTAACCAAGATCCAATATCCACAGAAGGTGGCGTGGTCTACGAGAAGTAAAATTAAAGAATCCCTAGCACAAAAGAATACCAAATGATCAAAAGAGTAAGTTCTGATACAAAGAACAACAAATATGATTGCAAAAAGGAAAAAAAAATTTATTGAGGCGAAAACCATAGAGAACATTATTTCGCATTTATTAAGAGGTTAGACTTTAACAATGTACTAAACAGAAGGAGCAAAAGAAAATGAAAAAAAAAAGTGACAGTAAAATCCAATTCAAATTTCAATTCATGTGAAATGCACTTCTTCACCACAAACCTGGGATCGAAACCAGTGCGTTGTCTATAGATCTGGAGTAGGAGGAATGAGAACAGCATGCTCAGGCCATTTTCTATTTACTTTGTACAAAGTCGCATAATCCTCAGCAATGACAAGGAATTTTTCTTGATGTTTCTACTTGCTAATGCTGATTAACCAGTTATTGAGAAAGGGCAGGTAAGGCTGGCTCACAACACACACTATAACAGTGCCATTTTTTTCCACAGTATCTAGTGCTTAAGCCAGTGTATAATTCCTCCATCTCAACTGAAACCCACTAGTGCTAGAAAACAGATTTGTGGGTACACCAATGCATCGGGAAAAAATACCCAAGAAGACTACAAGGGAGAGCAAGATGATAAGGCCCGTGGGACTGAAAAATGAAAGCAATCTGTAATGAGTAATGATACCATATGTTCTATAGGTTTCATTTTGAGAGTTATTTTTTGGAATAAGTTTGAAGTTAAATATGGCTTGTATATTTACCATTGCCATATCTTAGTAATTTTTTTTTTCTGCATGTTTGACTGAATTAGGACAAGTTTCGTACATTAACATAATGTGTTAATGCAAGCATTTTTTCTATTAACAAAATGAAATTTGCATTTTACTGGTGATTAAGTATACAAATGTGTTCACTCATTTTCATATTTTTCTTTGTGTGTTTATAAAATAGCGATGGTAATCTGGTCTTTTATATTAAATCATATTACAGTACAAGAATTGTATGGCACAAGGCCAAAAAAATGGCTCCTTTTTTAGAGTTGCATAGATAGAAATGGAAAGGGTAATCAATTAATCCAAGGCTAATATTTTGAGGAATCATGTATACTTAAATCACAACACCCTCCATATGTGGAAAAGTGAGCTTTCCATGACTTTTTTTCTTCAATTTATGAGCAGCACATATGCATTGGGATCCTATGAAAGAAGCTTGGCAATGAAGGATCATGTGGCCCATGGGTTGGAACCGTATAACTGTTAAGTAACAATCAACAATTGATAATCATCACAAATATTTAAATTCAATTGGGCTTGTCATTATTTCTTTTTTTTCCAAGTAATAAATCTGTTACAAAATTACTTCCTGCCCCAGGTAAACCTACATGCAGAAGTGATCCTGAAACTTACTAAAAATACACTACCTCTTTAAGAAATTGTTTTTGTACAGATGGAAATCTGGAAAATACCTGTCAAACTGTAGAGGACCTACCTTGGAGGATACTTGTTTACCTATGGATTAGGCAATGTAACCTTGAACGAATGAGGGTTGATGCTACCCTTTTGTCTTGACATATCTCATAAGGTCTGCTCTCTTCTTCCCAGTTTCTCTTTCTCTTGGGTTGTCTTCTTCTATTTGAGGATTACAATATTGTTTTTCTTCGGTTGTCTTCCTCTATTTGAGGAATACAATCTTCTTGGATTCTTATTCTTCATTTCCAGAAGAAAATATATATTCCATAGGTTAGTTTCTGAACCAGGTAGACTCTTTCCTGCTTTCTGAAAACCACCTCTAGTCATTGCTATAGAATTTGGCTCAGTGTTGGCTGAGGCTGGTTTTCAGCACTAATTTGAGTAAATTTTTCTCATCCCTTGTTGGATTTTCCATTATAAAGAAAATTAAAACTGAATTGCAATCTTAATGGAAGACTTTGAAACTGAATACTCTGTTTTCAAAGTCTAGCATTTGTGTCCATCTGTGATTTCCTACCTCTATGATTACCGTATATGGAAATTTTTTACTCAATTATACTTATGAACACAGTCTAGTGTATCAAAGGAGTTCACTATATTTTCAACATTCAACATAGCTGATAAAGTGCCCTAGGAATTTCCAGTTGCCTCTATAACCTATTGTTTTCCAAAGGTGTCAAGTGGATTCTGAAGTCTGACCTACAGAAGAGTGGTTGTGGGTGTCTTGGCTGGGTTCAACAATGGAAACCAAGGCTTCACAAAGAGGCCATCTCTGTCCAATAACCAAGGGCCTTCTTCTAGGACTCACTTTTCATCTTTAAGATTCTAAAAGACTAAAACTAAGCAGTTACAAAACCTCAAGAAGAAAATCTTGCCACAAAATTCCATGCGCAATATTACAAGAATATCCATATGATGGGAATTCATTCCACATTAATACCTTTTTCCTTCAAGATGGACAAAAGCCGTCGATTTTGCATATCAAATCATTTTCCTTGTACTCTTCCAAGGATGCCAGCACATCTTTTGACATTAAAGTAAACTACTGGGACCTTTGATTCTTCCACTAGAAAACTTCCTTTGGAGAGGTATTTTTAGATTGGTTCTTTGGGTGGGAAGAGCCCTAGAACTACTTGGACCATGGCTTTGAAAAGAAGGGAATCCACACAATTTCAAGGTAGTGGATTTAAAGGGTTAGGCTTTAGAGGCACCCCTAACCCAAATCCAATGGAAAAATCAGCAAATGTGCCTTGTGACTACAATGAGTGTGGTTGTTGGAGAATAATGCTATAGTTAGTTACCTATGCTATGATTTAGGATTGTGTTTTGTATGTGGACAACTTAGATATTGAGGTCCGAGGAGAAGGGTTTAAAAAGGGAGTCATCTTAAATAGTCACTGTATTAAGAGAGTTTTGAATTATTGCAAGCATGTTAGAATTAACCTCTATGATGATGAAGATGATGACAATAGTTTAAGAAATAATTTTTTATTCTGAAGAGAAAATGTATGTCCAAAGGAAGAAGGGGAATTTTAGGTTCAATCAATATGGTTTCCTATATAATCAGAGATGTTGTAGGATGGGAGAAGCTACCGTATTCCAAACATGTTAATCTTATTAATCTGAATCTGAAAAAAAGATGGTATTTTGTGCAATGGTATATACAACAAGATACTTCATACATTAACTAATTCTTACCTCTATCAAGTAAGTAATACCAGAGACACTCAATTACTCTATGTTTGGCATCTTCAACTACTTTGGACAGGGAGGAAGAAGTGAGTGTAATTTCTGCACAGCTGCACTTATCAACCTAGAGAAATAAACTGTTGTGAATTAGATTTTATGGCTGCATAAACAAAAGCCAAAGAATCCCAAAGACCAACAATTTTATGAACACACTATACCTCACGAAACTAGTCAGCACAAATAAAAATATTGTGTTTATCTCCCTAGACTATTGTATCTTTTTTAAGTGTCGATAAAAATTTGGTGGCATGCTCACTAACAACAGAAGATGAGGATTCCTCAATAACATTTGAGAGCTTACTACCAATAAGAAATTCAATGTTGTAATAAATAGGGAAAAAAGACATTTCTAGCATAATGAACCATAAAAATGCATTCATAAGCTAAAGAGATGTTCAACATATAACTAGACAAAAGAGACAAGATGCACAACAATAGAAATTTGATTTTAGGGTTTAGTGTGTTATCTTCTTAGGTGTTTTAGTGTGTTTATCTTTTCCTTATGATTAGATATTGTAGTTAAGTACAACAAGGAAAGGCTTATGAATCTCTCTCCCAAGAAGAAGTAGATCAAGCTCTTTGAGGCTTGTTACAATAGTAAATGTAGAATTAGAAAAAGAAGTGAGGAAATAGAAATGAGTAATGGAAAAATAATGGAGAAGAGACTAGGTGCCTTAAATATGTGGGCCTATGTATTCAAGCGCTCCCATAATTGAATATTGCAAAAGAAAAACACTTATTTAGATCAATTATCCTAAACATCACCCCCAATATCTTTAAATGCACATCAAAATTTCAAAATTTATGTCACTTACTTCTAAAGAGATGATTTTCCAGGCTACCACAAGGCATAAACTCATATACAAGTAGACTATGATCATCTTCTATGCAATAACCAATGAGTTTAACCAGCTTACGATGGATAAGGTCTCCAAGAAAATTGACTTCCGTCTGCATAGAGAATTTAAGAAAAAAAATGCAGCATTTAGACTCTATTACATACACCCACCAGTGTTAACCTAAAATAACTCTGAATCCCAAACCAAGCTTAAAATAATGCATTCTGCATCATCATAACTTTAAGGGTTTAATAAATCTCTTACCAGCCATTCCTTGTGACCTTGCAGCCCATCATGGTTGAGTGTTTTTACTGCTACAGTGATACTAGCCTTGACATGAGTAGTACCATTCTCTTCTATCCAACCTTTGAAAACACAACCAAAGCCACCTTCACCAAGAAGACTTTCTGACATGACATTTCTTGTTGTAGACTTAAAATCATTAAAGGTGAATTTCCTCAACTAGGATGCAACTTGCATCTCCTACTTTGGCAGTTGATGGATTTCTTCCTGTATTACTAGTGCTCGTGGAAGACACTAACTGAACAACATGAGGCTCTTTGCTACGATCATCATTTGGAGATTTTGTTTCAGTTGTAACAAATGTAGTTGAGTCGTTGCATTTGTTAGTCATTAGTGTTTACTTCTATCATTTTTCATTGCATTTTAATCAACTATGTGCAAGCGCTACAGTGTCAAGTGGAGGTATCCATATTCAATGTACTTAACAGATGACCAATGTGCTTAAAATAGATTATGAAGATTGTTGAGGTTGTTGAGATGGAGGATCCCTACCTATCATTGGCCTTCACTGCTAAAGATATTTCATAGAAGGAGCCTAAGATGAAGGTGCAGTCTGTTGTTGTTGCAGGTGAAAGTCAAACTCTGTCTTTCATTGTGATTTTGAGTTCCTTCCTCTTGGTGCACATGGTAAGACAATGTTTAAAAAAAATAACTCTTTGTTCAATAACTATTTTCAAAATTTGCACTCTGATTCAATGGATATTCTCCATCTATTGCACAAATTTATTTTTTACCGCAGATAATTTTGAATATGAATTCTCAATACAATGAATTTGGAAAATAAAAACTCACTTATAATTACATTGCATAAGAACATTTAAAAGGTAAAATATAATAGTTCTAACTTCCAAGTCAACCATGAGGACTGTAATGCACCTCGGTTTATGTACCCTAAAATGAGGATGAATATAACTAGTGCTGTGATGGCTAGTTATGATAGAGTAGAGGGATATCACTGCCACTTTATTTAGGTGTTCTTTAACATATATCCAATGATTCAGCAAAATATCTCATTCTAAACCATAAATTGGTGACTCCAATGCCCTCATTCATGTGGTGGCCTGTCTCTACCATTATAGAAAGTTAAATACAGAAGAAAAGTCTTAAACTGTAACTCAAAAGCTCATTTGTTTTCTTAAGAAACTGAGTCTTGAAGAGGAACGCAAAAAGTTATGACAAAAGTAAGCATACACATAAGAAAACGAAACAAGAAGAAGCAAATAGAAGAATGATGGAACCCCTCATAAACCCCTTTTGCATAGTCCCAAGGATTAATGATGTAGCGGTTGTATCATGCACAAAAAGTGACCTTGTAATGGTACTTGGGTTATTAGTTAATTTTTGCAGTGCAAAACTTAGAAATTCCCATCTTTGCTCATGTGTACATCATTTTCTGGGTTCTATATCAAGGAAACTCTTATTCGAGCTTATCTATTCTCAACTTTTTCTCTTTCTATTCATAGAGGATAATTCTAAGCTGTGTTGATCTCTTGTCATTCGATGTTGCTAGTTTCAATTATAGGTATTAGATTTAGCTGATTACAACTTCCATCTTTGCTAGACTTCCATTTTGAAATTGTTTATACCCGAGGTAACAACAATCAAGTTGTTGATTCTCCTTCATATAAATATGAAGGGAATCTATTGTTCTGCTATGCACCGTAGACTGTCGATTTTCATTATGAATACTATCCAATAACACTTCTCTACAACTCCTCCCATACTAGAAGAGTCCAGAAGTCTCATCCCACCATAAAGCTCCAAGGGGGCACCTTAGTGTACACTGACTAGATTTTTCTTCAATATTCTTATACCCTTCAAGAAAAGGTTCTCATCGAAGTTGAAGGGATACCACAAAGCTTCCCTTTCCAGCCAGCCAAAGAATGAAAGTTAACCTCAGGGAGTTCACCTGCAATTGTGAAATAAGCTAGCGATAAAAATATGAAACCGAAGGCAAAATCATTAATGAGGAAAGAGTGTGTTTTTCCCCTAGTATTGTGTCACTTATAGTAGTGTCATATAAATTTATGTACGCTATATACAGAATTTGCATAGCAAAGGGAAGGAAATCCCTTTCCTTTGTGTAGAAAATGTAAGTTCAAGTTCCACCTCGTCTTTGTGGATAGTACCCAACCTAAGGAGGGGATGATCCCCATTCATTATTAACTCTTACATCTCACAACCATGAAATCTATTTTGGATATGTATAGTAACCGAGCCCATTGCAACCACTACAAATTCCTTACCAAATATGGGAAGATGTAACAATAGAGTTTATTATCATATTTTAGATATCCAACAACACATACCATGTTTCTAGTCCCTGTTCTAACCATATATGTGCAATTTCTGCCAATTCAGGCCACATTTTCTGAATCCAAGTTGGCTACTACCTACATGAATCAAATACAGAAGTTGCATGCATTTTCAAAGACAATTGTCTCCATCAATGCAAGTTCACAAATACAAATAGGGAGTTATTATGGATTGTTGTAAGAGAATTCAACATAATACAACCTACAGTCACTAAACAAGTGACAAGACAAAAATTGTGAAAAAATGCCTTGAATGATATCTCTGTTGCTATGCTAGGGATAACCCAAAGAAATAGTTTCACTAGCTCCATTATTAGAATATCAGGAAAATATAATGACTATTCCACTATAATTATATTTCTGTTTATGATTCTCTATGGGTCTCTACCCCAATGATTTACCTCCTCAAAACTCTGTCTAGATGCACAAGACTTCATAATGCAAGCCACTGTCATTTTGAAAAACCTGAGTGCTACACTAATGCTCAAACAAGAATGAGGAAAAAAAACCCCGTACCCTAAGAACATCTCCAATATGTTGGGGACTTCATTGGAGACGTGGTGACTTGCTGGTCAAACACAAAACATCCCCAACATATTTCAGGGACTTTTGGGCAGATTTTGAAGTAGATTTTACAGATGTCCTAAGCAGATTTTGGAGATGTTCCGAGACAATAATCAATTTATGTCTCAATCACTTTTTAAATGATTATATGACACAGAAATTGAGCACATCACGACTCATAAGGAAAGGACCTAGTAAGAAACTAAAACTTTTTCCCAAAATTTTAAATGACAATTTCACTAAAAGGAGGTTGACAAAAATCTGAACATATCCAAAAAAAATATACATGTAAAAACTCAATTTAAAACACTTATATTTTTTCAAATTGGTTGGAAATGTCACACCAAAACCCTTACATCTCTAGCTTCATTATTATAGTTGGGTATTAGAGAAATTTGAAGCTATACTTGGGTATTAGAGAAATTTCTAGATTCCTGATTATAACCTAGTTGGATGTTCTGAGAAATCTCTAAATTCATGGTGATAACCTTTTTAACCTTGCTATTCAAAGAGATGAATGAATATCTGTTTTTTTTGTTATGCAGGTTTTGCACTATGGTTGACTAAAGAATAACAGTGAAGGGTAAAGGTTCTTAATCCGAGGTGGAAAATAAATATGTTTAGTACACTTTCTGCCCCAAAATTATTCCTGAAAATGGTACTAGTCACGGCGATATGGGGAGACCTAACTAACATGTTATTTAGTAATTGTTGCGTATCCCAAGATGAGGGGACTCTCCTAACTTGAATGTTATTCAGGCATTGTTGCGTATGCCCGGAGGGTTGGATTCTCCATCCTCTTCAGCACTGCTTCACCGACAACTCCAATACCAGAATAGAAGGAAAACCTGAAAGGTATTCTTTTTAGTGGGAATTGGTTTCTATGTGGAGAGGGCTATTCACCTTGCTGTAGAACCTTATAAATAAGGAAAACTAAAATATATCTCTTCTATTAACTTTCATTCTACATTCTACTTCTTTGTAGAATCGATCATATCGAATTAGTTGGATGGGATGATCTGATCTAAAATTATAATCAACCCTATAACAAATGCTTGATCATATCTAGGCCACACAACCAGATTGAACACATCTCCACCCAGCTGTATCTTATCAGATCTCATCTACTTTGGATTCACCTGCATTAAAGTCGAAAATATTTTCACAACTTTGAATTAACACACTGCAATATAGTGTGAATATACAAGACATAGGGAATCTATTAATTATGTGAAAAAGACCTCTGCAACTAAGTCACCAAAGCTATTGAGAAAGGTGAAGGAACGCTTGGAATAACAACCTTTGACATGGTAGTCAAAGTGTTGCTTTTTCTTGCTTTCAGCAGAAGCAGTACCCTACATATACACCTTTGCTAAATTATTATTTGTGGGAATCAGCAGAGATGCCACCCTTTTCACCACAAACAATAGTTTTTGGGCGTCCTGGAAATCTCCTAAGAATCCTCGCCATTCATTATGCAGACTCGGCCTTTGTTTCACATACAATAATACAATTCATTGCCTTGATTTAATTATAGATTATTCTTCCCTTACAAGAAGTGCAAGCACTGGAAAGGCAATAGAGGCATCTGATATATACCTTGTGTCGCATTATGAGGAGAGCAATTCCTGTAGCGCCCATGAGAACAACTTCATTTTTGGGATTCGAACAATAGTTATCCACTCTGAAGATGATGTTTCCGCTGGCATCGAACACAGCGAAGCTGCTACAGCTAAACACTAAAGTTTTTTTCCAAACTGTTAACGTTGTAGCTGAGTCCTTGTAGAAGTTATCGTCGATTACAACATACCCTACGATTTCGGATGTCTCAATAATCAGATGTGTCCCACGCAGATTTTGGAGACTTCATTTTTGACAATAGACCTTGATGATTGAACAATATGATTATTTATCTCCTTCATATTTTTCATATATTATTCCAAGTCTAAATCTGAATCTATACAAATTGCAACTCAAAATATGGGTTGTGTATGATGGATTTTGATTTGGGTTTCTGCTGAAAATATGGGTTGTGTATGATGGATTTTTATTTGGGTTTCTTGTGATTTAACTATTTCCTTTTCAGCAACATGATTACAAGTAGCAAAACCTTCCTGTCAAAAACCAAAGAAATGCAACAGCTTGATCCTTCTGGGTATTGCTTCTCATTTTTAGGGTCATCTTGGATTTTACAAATTGTACTTAAGTGTCCTAGAGTTATTCAAGCCCAACTCTTCCTGAATCCCAGCCTCTAGCACTGTGAAAACAATTGGATAGTAAAGACTTGGATTGGGTGCTAAACATTTAAATAAATTTCTATTAGTTGTTAATCTAAAATTAAAAGATGAATCTAATCTTTTCACAAAATGCAAGAATATATATTCCAAAGTGTTTTGCATTGGTTTTCAACACAAGCATAAAAATCTGCATAATCTATTTAGAAGAGAATGTTTTTAACCAAATCATGGCAAGGAAGCCCTAAGATGCATGGCTGTGTTTGATAAACAAAAACCAGTGTTCTACAATTACATCATGAGCTTTTGGTTTCAAATTGCCTATCATAGATCTGATCAAACATAAAAATTAACCTTTACAAAGAAACAAATACAAAATACCTCCATCTGATGAGCCTTTGGTTTTCAAATTACCTATTAAATCATAAATAACTCGATCAGTATAATCAGACAACCTGCTCATATAAAATGCTTCCAGCTTTGAGCACTTTGAAAGAGCCATCAAACCTCTCTCACCTAAATGCATGCTTTCAATTTGCAATTATGTCAGCTGTTGCAAATTTCTAGTGTTGCTTTCCAAAATCTGATCCCAATACTCATAATTCCGTGACAAAATGAGCATCCTTAGACACTTGGAGCCCGATAATAGTGGGGAAAACAACTTCCCATTATAAATATGTTTAAGACACAATCTTTGTAGCTTACCTTGCCCTGGGCCTATTCTTTATACTGTAAGATCTTCCAGTTCGTTGCAATTCTTAAGTATTGAGTTTAAACCCTTTCCTCTGAATCCACATGAACTGCAAGAAAATTTATGAATAGGACCACATTCGAGTGAGAAGGAATCTATACCCTCATCAGTAATCTCAATGCATCCCTTCAGTTTGATCTTCTTGAGATGAGTGAAACTCTTTCCAATAACATTGAGATCCTTATTGTCAATAATGGAATAATGGGAAATTTTTTGGAGCATTTCAGAGCAAGAATAGTCACATGTTCAAATCTCATAATTAGATTAGGGAGAAGGCCAGAAATAATAGCTCGAGCCTAGAGAACAAGACGTTGTTTGATTTTCAATTCAATATGATGCCATCTACTGCAGACTAGGGAACAAATATTCCCATCTTCGTTTGTGAGCTTTTGGAAAATTGAGGCCAATAATTCATCTTATAAACATAAACTGAGATCATGTTCTAGATTAAAAAATAACTGTTCAACCTCGCTATTCTCCAGAAAAAAAAACCCAGTGATGGAGGAGATAAAGAAGAGTTGTACTGGCCCATCAAACCTAAGAGCTCAATTAGACAATCTTCAATTAGCTTAGGAATAACTTCTAGGGTAAAAACAACAAGCAGACAAACAAACTTCATATGAAATTTGGGTTAACAAGTGCTTGATAGCCCAACAAAGTAAAACTGGATTTTTTCAGAAAAAGTCTTGGGGAAAGTGTTCTTGGCGGCCCAACAAAAGACTTGAGGAAGTGTTCTTCCACTTCCTCTTCTTCTTCATGGAGCTTCTTCCCAAAAAGTAACCCAGTGGTTGAAATGAAAACCGGGCGATTCCAATGCCATTAGTAACTCAGTGGTTGAAATGCAAACCTAATATGAAGCTTCTGGCTATCAAAAACTGGGTGATTCCAATGCCATCAGTAACTCAGGGGTTGGAATTCAAACCTAATATGAAGCCTCCTCATTTTAGACGAGTTACCTATCAATCACAGATTCAAATACAAAAAAGTCATTTCATTGATCACCAGCTTTCTCTAAACAAATTGAAAAGTAACCACAATACAAACCTACAACAGAAGAAGTGGAGAGTCTATGAGGGGATTCGATACTTAAGCATTATCTATAAATTCAAGAGCATGAGGAATAGGTGGAGACAAATACTCAAAGTCTGCCACAAAAATATTTGCATCAGCCTATACGAGAAGAACCCCTTGAACAGTGCAGTCAACTATAAGCTTACCCTTGTCGGCATTTCTTAATATTCCAGCAAAGGGATAGTAAACCACCAAAAGGGATAGTAATATGCCCAAAATCCCTGTGCACAATGCTCATAATGTTCTTATAGAATAGGAATCTGTAGGTCTCCCCATGCAACTTTGCCTTGTTGTAGGAATTCTAGAGAAGATTCCACTTGTATTTGCACTGGAATCCACTGTAATGAGCTACAGGAAGCATTAACAGCATTGGTGATTTGGCCCCAATGGGTTTTCCCCAATCCACCCTGGCTGACATTGAAGCACATGTTTTCGAACTTGAGGAGAAAAACATCAATGGCCGTGTTGGGCCATAGTGCCTCCTCTCTGTCATGTCTTCACGCAGTGTCAAGGGTCCCTATCCATCTTGCTCATTTCTCTTAATCTATGCAGAGTCCAGGTGGAGGGTTCAAATGGCCCAGTGGAGGTGGAGGGTTCAAATGGCCCGATCCATGTTTAACTAGCCAAAACTATTTCATTATGTTTTGTTTTATTTCTCATAGTAATTGTTTTATTTGTTTTATAGTATTTGTTTTATTTGTTTTATGTTTATGTTTTGTTTTATTTCATATAGTAATTGTTTTATGTTTTTTTGGGTGGTATCAAAATTTTGTTTATTTTTTCATTATGTTTTGTTTTATTTTTCATAGTAATTGTTTTATTTGTTTTATGTTTTTTTTTGGTAGGTATTAAAATTTTGTTTATTTTTTAGTTTATTTTTTTATGTTGTTTTATATATATTTGTTGGTTTTTATGTGTGGTAAAACCTGTAATCTAAAAATTCTACAATTTGGGTTGGAATAGATAGAATATTTTAGGCATGGTTTTGAAAAAAATTGATCATAATTTTTAAAAATCCAGTTTTTTATTATTATTTTTTGGAATTTTTGGTTTTTTTGGGTATATGAGGGTGTTAAATCCATTAAAGACAATATCCACAAATTAATCGGGAGGTACAAAATAGGCATATTTCAATTAATGAGATACAAAATACTCTTACTTACCGAAACTTCAACTGAGTGTCGAAAGGGTCAAACGATGGAGATTTTGGCCAAATGAAATATGATCATAATAAGTTCGATAAGTTGAACATAATGGTATAAAATTCAAGACATGAGGATGCTTTTAACGAGAAGTGACCAATATCCTAGACACGACACTAACTCAACTATCATGACGATGTAAAAGACAGAACTTGTCAAAATTATCAAATGGGTTATACAAAAGTGTAAATGGAGAAATGAGATATTATGGATGTGATAAGCATATCTCCCTAAACATGATTGTGCACGCGGAATAATTTTACAAAAAATTTCACTACGTTCTTGTGTGATGTCATTTTTCAACATTTTAGAAACATGTCGATATAGTTGAGACCCAACCTATATTATTTAAGGGGTCTCAATGGTCTCTATCTTGATGGGAATAACAAAGGATATAATTAACATATAGCTAGGTTGCATTAATTTAATTTTTTTAACATAAGGACGTGTAAATATATATTATATATATGTTAGAATTTACTAAATTGTAACACTACAGATGGATTCAGAGACTCTCTTTTGAATCCATCTGTAGTGTTAGAATTTAGTAAAATGTACAAATTCATTGTCATATTTGTAATTTTTTCATTGCCGGAGTGACAACTAAAAATGACCAATTTTTATGTGGTCATTTTAATCAAGATATCTCGTGACCAAATTTGGTCATTTATCTTGGTTGTTTTTAGTTGGTTTTTATCCCGTGACCAAAATTGGTCATTTATCTTGGTCTTTTTTAGTTAACTCACTTAGATTTATCAATTTTGGTCATTTATCTCTTGAAAAAACCTATGGTGACCAAAAGTTTTGGTCTCTTGGTAACTAATCTATCATTTTCCACTAGTAAGCATGAACTTGAATAAAGATGAGAAGGAGGTTACTAAAATTTTAGTGAAAATTTATGAGAGACGGGTAACGACAAATGAACTTGACAAAAATTTACAGGAGGAAATAAGAAAACTAAGTAGCCCTATTGTTGATAACAAGTAGAGGATGCAATATATTTAGAGCAAAGCTTTGTAGAGGCTTCAATATTTGTTGATTCCAAGCTAGCATGAAATAATAATTATTTCCTTAAGCAACTTACTTAAATTACTAGAGATTTCCATTAAGAGTGGTGTTAACAACACAAATAGAACAGGGATATTTGAGTGACGCTCCACAACTTGAAAGTTTTGTGAGGCTATGGGAGTCCTTTTTACGTAATGGATGAAGGAATACCCTCTCCACTTTCATTAGCATGTCGTTGAAGTAGTCACATGTGTAGAGAAATACAAGTGGTGTGATAGAAAAACTAATATTTGAAACATGGACTAGGGCCTTTCATGTTGGCCATTTATCATAGGTTATGCTTCTTGTAATAATAGAAGATGAAGAATATTTCGGTGACGCTACGCAACTTAAACCTTTTACGAGGCTATGCGACTCCTTTTCAAATGACCGATGAAGGAATACTCACTCCAATTTTGCCATTTTCATGGTGTAGTCACACGTATAGCCAAATAGAGATGGTGTGATAGAAAAAGAAATAAATGAAACTTGAACTAGGCTTTTCGTTTGGTTGTTTCTCCTTGTTGAAAAACCTATGTGAAAATACATGTAGAAAGTTACAAATGTTAATAGTTTGTCAAGAAATGGGTTTCCCATTGAGGAGGAATTGGAAACAAATGCAATACATAGGCTTATTGCGTGGTTTGGTATTGAGGTGGTTTTGTAAATGTTGAATATCGCATATGCGATATTTAACATTTGGAAAACACATATGCGATATATCACATACGCGATACTTTGTTACGAATATTAGCCTTGTGTTTGTGCTCAGGTTATTCCGAACGTACCATCAATAACGCATATGCGTTCTTGATTTGCACTTTGAAAGTGCGTTTCTGATTTCTTAAGTGGCACTAAAAAGTGGAACCAACTTCGTGCGAGCGCCCCACAAACTTTTATATAATACAAAATATAAATTTTATTTATATAAATATTTAATTATTAATAAAACTACAAAATGTTTATTTAAACATTTTATAGTTTATTTAGTTTTAATCCATTAATCATTAATTCAATATGTAAAATATATATAATAAAAAATAGAATATTAATTTAACAAAATTTCTATTTATAATTAATTATTATAAAATATAGTTATATAATATAATATTTATATAGTGGAAGAATTCTATATATTTTGAAATTCTGAAAAATAATTTTTTTTCTTAATTAAAAAAAGCTATTATTTGAAAAATAAGATTTTTTTTATAATTGCCTGAGATGAGGAAGATTTTGTAATGTTATATGAGGAAGATCTTGTAATTATTGTCGATATTATGTTGTAATGTCTCTTACTAACAAAATAATAAAAAAATAAAAAATTTAATTATCCGCTAAAATATATGTCTGCCACAAAAACAACCTAATATGGGGGAAATGGTGCAATGCTCATACCTAACAAAACAATAAAAATAAAAATAAAGACCAAGAAAAGCAACACAATATGGGAGAGATGTTGTAATGTTTATACCTAACAAAATAATAAAAAATAATAAATTGAATTATCCGCAAAAAAATGTTGCCCTTCCACAAGGTTTTAAAACCACGTGAAAGGTCCTTAAACAACCCATGGTCTTATTGTACATGGTTTAAGAGGGCCTTGCAAATGGTCTTAAAACCATCTACAAAGCCTCCTAAATGACCCATTGTTTTATTATACATGGTTTAGGAGGGCCTTGCAAATGGTTTTAAGACCATTTGCAAGGCCTCCTAAACAACCCATGGTTTTAGGAGGTCATGGTTGTCTCTTTTGGTTTACACCTTGAGAGAATTGATCCCTCTCCACTCTTGATAGAGCCTAGGATTTGGATCTATATCGGTTATAAATTATTTGATCGATGGCTTGTTTCATTAGGAACCCCAATCACAAAAAAATAAAATTTACAAAATTATCTTATCTACTAGAAACAATCATACTAATAAGATTAATATGTTTGGAATAAGCCAAGGCATCTATTTGATATATTGATAATGTTTTTTTGGTAAAAAAAATGTTAAGTACTTGTATCTAAGATTTAATCTAATATAACATCCATTTAATTTGTTGTTCTTAAGCTCATAGTTGTATCATCATTGGAGTTAATCTAATAGTTGTATCTAATAGTTAATTTAAAAGTTCATAAAAAGTTATTGGATTTAATATAACAAATCTGAGTTATCTTGACTCCTAGCTTCCAAATGGAGTTTGACTAATCCTTATGCACATTAATTCAACCCCCAAGTGCAAGATGGAGTTTGACTATTACATGAGCTGCAAATTACCAGGCCACTAAGTCCATTTATCACGAGTTCAGAGGAATTTATTAGGAGTTTGGATGTCATACGAACTGCACATTACTTCAACTCCCAGCTGTAAAATGTATTTTGAATAAACCTTCTACACATCAGCTCGACTTCTAGCTACTAGATGGATTTCCATTGTCACATGGACTACACATTACCATGCCATTAATTTCAGTTATCACATGAGCTATTTTTTTAATTTTTTTTTTCCAACTACCACAAGATATAGTTATTACATGAGTTATTTTTTTTATTTTTTATAATTGTTAATTATGAATTTTAGAGGATGACCATAGAATCAATGTGTGTAGTACACTTGTGTCATTCTTGACCATAGATGAAAAGTCATAGATAGTAGTCTACCCCAAAATTCTAAGATATTCATTCTTGACTATAGATGAAAAATAATAGATAATAGTCTACCCCAAAATTCTAAGATATATATGATTTTCGATGTAATAAATGGTTGTTTAAAAAATAGGTCTTTACTTCTTTCTTGATTTTTCAAGGATTAAGGTATCTGCATTGTGCACCCAACATGTAGATAAATATTTTAAATAATTGTCTTTCAAGTAACTACAATGTAGAGAAACCATAGTCCAATACAAATGATCAAAAAAGATGTTATGCCTCCAAAACTAGCATTCATATAATCTGAAACACCTTACACAATGTCAATATTGATCAAGCATGTAACAAAAAAATTCAATAGATTTGAGAGTTTTCAATGGATTTCTTATAGATTGTGATCAGTTTCAACTTTACATGTCTTATGTACTTAAATGAAACAAGGTGTTCTTGGTTGTATAATTCAATCTATAAGATTGTAAGCTTAGTATATACTATTTGGAATTTATAGCTCTATCATGGAATATAAGAAGTATACATGAAAGCTCCAATTCCAAACTTTAGGGTGATGATAAAAACTTAAACATATGAAAACAATAACATGTAATAAGGAATTAAAATTTATAAAAAATTCTACACTATGATATAATGATGCTATATATATTATGTTATTCACGCAATTTAAATGATAATGTTGAGAATTTTGGTAGCCTAGGGTTTTCTGTGTAAGAATAACAAAAGTGGAACCACCATTCATCAATTGTTGCGAGCTATATTTTCAAACAGAATAAAAACAGTTCAATGCCACACTTCATAAACATGGAGCCGTTGACATAGAAATATCACACATGCTTCATTAAACACTTTGTTGACTCACATAAATATCCCAAATGCTTCATTGAGCATTATGTAGTATACCTATATAATGTATAACGGGCTTGAAAGAAAACATGACATTACTCTCTGTTGGTACAATGAATTACTCTTGGTCCTCCTTTTCTTTCTATACTTAAGAGAAAAAAAACTAGATAGGTAATGTATGTATTAACAACATTATTTCAATTTTTTTAAAGCTTATTAATATATATTAATTAGAGAAAAAAATAGAGCTAACATTCATATCCAAAGAAACAAAAAACTTCATATTTCACATCATGAAGGTGCTTAAATCTAGTAGTATTTTTTAATCAATGTTTTTCGAGTATTATACTGAAAAGATGTGTGAGAGAGGAATCAATAGACAACAAAATACTCCAAATATGGATTCGAAAACCTTAACTATAAATTCCAGAAATTGCGACCAAGAACACACTCCAAAGATGGCTACGAAAATTGATTAAAACGTTACCCTATCTGTCTGAAAATGGACAAATATGAATATTTTTTTGATGTTAGGTTTGAATAATTTATATCCAAAATATATGCAACCTTGTTGAGGTAGGATATCTACGACATATTTACATAATAAAAAATATTAGCAACATTAGGAGTTTATTAGGAGTTTGGAGTAGTTTATTAGGAGTTCGAACGATTTTATTAGGAGTTCGACTCTTACATGACTGCACATTAGCTACACTCTGAGATGCCAAATACATTTGGACTAAGAATTAAGTGATTATATTTGAAGTTAACCTAATAGTTGTAAAATCATTGGAGTTAAGCTAATAGTTGTGTATAATAGTTACGCTAATAGTTATCCAATATAATTGTGATTAGAGTTGAAGTTAAACTAATAGATCTATAATCATTGGAGCTAAGATAATAGTTGCATCTCATAGTTAAGCTAATAGTTATACAATATAGCTGTGATTACAATTGAAGTTAAGCTAATATTATAAAATCATTGAAGTTAAGCTAATAGTTCTAGAATCATTGGAGTTACGCTAATATTATTAATAAGAATAATATGTTTGAAATACATTGAGACATATATATTTGACATATTTATAATGTATTTTTTACTAAAGAATGTGTTAATTACTTGTATCTAATAGTTAAGCTAATATAACAACCACTTAATTTATGGTTGTTAAGTTGATAGTTGATCTTAGCCTCATAGTTGTATCATCATTGGAGTTAAGATAATAGTTGTATCTAATAGTTAATTTAAAAGTTAATATAAAGCTTAGATTAAGCCTTATGCACATTAACTTGACTCCCAATTTCTAGATGGAGTTCAATTGTCACATAAGTTGCACATTACTAAGTGATTGTTCTTAGTGCATGGTTTCACTACAATCAAGGTTAACTTCTCATGCTAAGAGATGGAGTTCGTTTAATTTTAATTTAACAGTTGTATCACTATTGGAATAATCTAATAGTTATTGAATATAACGAAGGTTAGATTTGAATTTAAGCTAATAGTTGTAGAATCATTGGAGTTAAGCTAAAAGTTGTATCTAATAGTTAATCTAATATTTATATAATATAACTGTGATTAGAGTTGAAGTTAAACTAATAATTGTAGAATCATTAGAGTTAATAAACAAGCTAATAGTTGTATCTAATAGTTAATTTAAAAGTTAATATATTGGCAATTACAATTCAAGTAAAATTCATGCTTGGAGTTGAAGTTAAGCTAATAATTGTATCATCAATGTATTTAAGCTAATAATTGAATACTTGTATTGAAGCTGAATTTTGATTTTTCCAACTATCATGAATCCTGCTTATTAGATATTAACTAAGATATTTTTTATTTTTTTGAAATTGTTAATTATGAGTTAGACTAACCTCCTTTAAAAATAATCGAAAACCTAATTATATCTATATGGAAAACCTAAACTTGTAATACGAATTGTATATTATCTAGATGACCAACTATGATATGCAAGAGTTTATTAGGAGTTTGGAGGAGTTTATTAGGAATTCGACTCTTACTTGAGTGCACATTAGCTAGACCCTAGATTCCAAATGTAATTAGACTAAGCCTTAAGTGATTAGTGTTGAGGTTAAGCTAATAGTTATCCAATATAACCATTATTAAAGTTGAAGTTAAGCTCATAGTTCTAGAATCATTAGAGTTAAGATAATAGTTGTATCTAATAATCAACTAGTTGAAGATTAATTTTAATTTTTACAATATTACTAAGTGTACTTATCACATGTTAATTAAGTTATTTTTATTTTTTTGAAATTATTAATTATTAATTATTAATTTTAGACAACGCCCATAGAATCAATATGGATAGCACACATGTATACAACTATTAGCCTTAATGTCAACTAATGTCAACTTTGATGATACAACTATTAGTTAGGACTTTCCATAAACAATGAAAAAAAATTATAAACAGGAAGTAAGATATAACTGAACAAACATACGCACATGCCTGATAAATAGTAATCAATAAGCAGAGTAATCATTTAAACCAGTTAAAATAAAATAAACATAGTACATAATTACATCAGTAACTACATAGGAAAACACAAAGAAATAGTAAGGACAACTTACAACACTTCAAATTAGAAAACCATGACCAACATATTCTGGAGAAGATGAATTAAGTCCAGAATAGGTAGTAATTAACTAGCCTACAATAGTTTTTTTTTCAAATTTTGGGGACATTACAAGTGCTATCAAAGCCCATTTTCAACACTAAGAGACCTAATGGGCATGCCTAACATTCGTTGCAGAAAATAAAGTATGTTTTTGAAATTTTGTTAACTACCAAATTTTTTTTTGTTATTAAAATTTTAACTTGCAGGATTCAAGAATAGTTCATATCATGCACATCAAAAAATACAATAGCACATAATGGAAATTGAATGCCCCCACATGGGAAGAAGAATTGGTGGTTGAATTAAATTCTAATATACTGAAAACAATACAAAGTATTCAAACAGACATATATAGTTTCAAGGATGCTAACATGAATGAAAGAAAAGAACAACAAGCAATTAATGAAAACTTGTTGTGGAACATGACGTGAGGAATCCCGTATGGAAAACCCACTCATTCAAGCAACGTAACATACCCAAGTTTACTCAAAATAAAATTGGAGATAATGGGGTAAAATTATTTTTTTCTTTCGCTTTTACTATACCCAACAACTCACCCATGCTAGTTTCTTTAGAGCGTGAAATAACAGAATTGTAAATACATACATTAGAAGACTAGAATCCCAAGTTTTCATTATTTTAATCCATTTCCTCACATTATACATTTACCCTAATAAAAATGCCATGGTAGTAAGATCTTACACATTTTTAATTTCTTATCTATAAATAAACATCTTTCGAATCAAAATGTTTAAACATGAGGTATTGAATCCTTTAACCATATGCTTGCGAATATTTTCATAAACCATTGTACAAATAATAATAATGTATAATAAGAATTTCTTAACATCATCCATGCATTAAATACCATCATGAAATTTAGTGTAAAAAAAACATAAACCATAGATAAAAAAGGAAATACATCATATACATGGTTCACCCCATCCATGAGGCTACGTCGACCAAAGCTTCTGAGTTTTTATGTTATTTTATCAAGAGAAGATTTACATTTTCGTGGCACATCCACTGCCTCCATACTCATTCACCGAGAATACTTTCCAATTACTATTTTCTTTCTTTCTAAGGTTTTCCATTTAAAAGGAATACCCTTTTACATAAATATATTCCAAAAGTAACAAAGGCATTCATGGTCTATATTTTTAACAACTATAGAACAATAACTAATTACTAATCTAGATGCATACTTTGAATCCTAACAAGGTTTCAATTCCAAGACTACTCACATCATACTTAATATCTAGGATATTTATCTCATCAAAACAAGACTTCAACCGATATATACATACTAACAGTATTTTATCCACTCATCATAATATGATATAATTTTACACCAAATTTAATTATTATTAGTAGCATTCATTCTTAGGCTATAATATGACTTATTTACATCAACACCTTGCTTTTCCACTATTTACAAGCATGCCTTTCATTAACAATGATCAATGAATATAAACCAATTTAAAGTTATGTTTAAACATGATCTATAATACAATCAAACAGGCTTGGGTGCGATATCATTAACCCTTACACACTAAGAACACCCCATGTATAAAATATATCCATATAGACAAATGTAATGGTTTTATTATGACTACAACCACATCATCCATAATGAAAGGATAGGTCATCCATTTTACTTAAATGAATGGATATAACTTTCATTGGATTCCATTCTCATTGCATTTACATTTAATATGAAGACCATGATTTTGCGCATAAGTCATGGGTAATTTTAATATCCAAGATACTTCAACACATGACAATGCATTCATATAACATACAATCAACATCTTTATGAAATACAAGAATCTAAGTTTCAAAAATGATCTTATTCATATTGTAGGCTAGAGGTATACCTTTATATCACAATGCACTTCTTTAAAATAATCGTATACATACTCTATGTATTAGAGAGACATATAGATCTATATAAATGTAATTAGATTTAGATCTCAACCCATTTCTTAGAGGAATCATACACATACTCTATACTCTATATATACGAGAGGTATATATATATATAATTTATATTTTTACCAAGTTTCTACATTCTCTATGTGTTTAGAATGGTATGTATCCATATATATATAGATAAAATTCAAATTGTTTGCAAAATGTTGTTTGAAACTCTTGGCGTAATATTATTTGGACATCGAATACAACAAGCTACTTCACTGGCCTCTTAGAGGCGTCATCTAGAATTTCAATCCTATAAGATAACAAAAATGAGAAAGCAAGTGCCTGATAAAGAGATCGCAATATTTATTTGTTCATTAAAACACATTGTATTCTACAGGTCTTTCTAATTAAGCGTTGCTAGTATATACTTTCAGATCCACACTATTACAGAAAGAAATTCTTATGGCTTGGGGTACCAAAACAGACATATTAACTCTAGAAATCAATCCTTCCCTATATGCAAGAGAAACCAAAAATCTAACACTAAAGGATATCGGTTTGTACCTTATTCTAGACGGTTGATGTAGATCTCCATTGAGCTTTTTCAATCTTGCTTGTATTAGCAATTTGCTTCCTCAACATTTAGAAAACAAGACAAGCATGCTATATATAATTGTGTTAGACCTACTCTAGTATATATAATCAATAACATATAAGCATTTAAAAGCATCCATGGATCAAATACTCATTTAAATAGACATTATTGGACAGGAAAAGATATTTCTATTGATATAAAACAAAGATTACAATAGTGACAACCTCTGTCGGCACGTCTGCGAATCGGAGAAATTGAGTCCCCCACTTCGGCCTCCACCACTTCAATCCTCCATCTATTGATAGAAAGCTCACAAGCAAAAGGCAAGATTGGGAAGAACACAAAGTGCTCCAAGGGACAAAAAGATGCAGACTCAAGTATAAGCTCCGCCAACAATGGACTATAATTTTCTTGCTCTTCAATTCCTCCCCCTTTCAATGTATCCAAAGGGTTCCTTATATCTCTTCAATGGGGTAATGGAAGGTCAAATCCGAGCGATCTCAAGGCATATGGAAGCCCAAGAGACAAGTGACTCGGATCCACATCAAGGAAAACTCCAAAATCATTTGGCCTTTTGCACACATCATGATGTACACGGGTTTAAGGGTCAAATCCGCGTATATATGCAAGAAAGGGATTAAAAGTCGTGTATGGCAATTATTGCATGTTTTTAGGGATGATATTGGAAACATAAAAGGTACAAAAATGGTCGATGGGGTCTAAGGAGTCTGCAGAGGGACAAGGAAGGCCATAAAGGTGTGATCCACCATATGTGGTAAAATCAGCTATAACAGATGCCCCCTAATGTGTGAGGTTAGAGGGATCATATGATGGACTAAATACATTATAAGTCCATACCAGAAGTGAAGTGATGAAGAACCTAGTTGAAGAACCAGCCATCCAATCAATACATTACAATGATCAAACTTTGCACATAACTGCAAGTAGATGTAGCAGTCCCGGATACATAAGAGTACAATGGCCATGAATAGGCATGATACAAAATATGACATGTGTGGTGATTTCCATGTACAATATATATATATCAGAATCTCCATGATGAAGATATACACAGGATCATGATCTCCATAATGGCTGGAAATATCTGACATATACTGGAATCAAGTCATGAGAGCTGAAATCTCATGAACATTGGCATGATCAAGGAGGTAGCATATATGAGATGCCACCAGTCTGGAAGGTCTTCTACAAAAACCAATACGAGTACATGTCCTATTATGTGAATAGAGGTTTCGAGGTTGAACATAGTAGTCCATCATCTGATTACTGGTCATTGATGTATATTGTTAATAGACGCGAGATCACCCACCGATAATGAAAATGGGAATCAAGGTACTAGAGTGCAAACTAGAAAGTGTGAATACATTTTTTGAGGTTTAACACTTGAGATATTCCATCGATCAGGGGACATTGATGTATTTCCAAAAACTGTTGATGGCGAGAGAACCTACCATTGATGACTGGAAGTCTCAAGGCACTAAAAAATGACTCTAGATTCCTATCCCAGAATAAATGATCTGAAGTCGATGGGATGAAATCCGCTAGAAGGAGGGAATTAAGGAATCCCCCATCATCCAACACGAGGTACTCAACAAAGTTGTATAATGTGGAAGGACTCGATCATAATGTGCATGAACTAGTAACTGTACCTGGAACGACCGACATGAAAAGTCAAGATAACTAAGGAATGGCCGACTCAGGTTTCAACTTCCTTCGAACAAGAGCATAAAAGTGAATGGTGATAGAATTTAGGCAGCATAAACTTGATATACAAAACTGGGACATCTCTGTGACATAGTAGGCATCGACAGAGGCTCCATAGGGACTCGAATCTTAACCAGTCGGTGGAGATAAACTCAGATAAATGAGTACAGCTCCTAAAGTCAAACTATTAACCCAACCAATGGATGTGATATGCAATGCTTTGTTTGAAGGCAACACGACTCGACTTCCGCCAAAGATAACATATTTTCTTGTCCGGCTTTTTGGTTTTTTTATTTTTTTGGACTTTTTCAACTATTTTGAAAAGCTTGAAAAAGAATAAAAGTGCTTTATAGTTACAGACTAGGAGGAGATGAGTGTCAATGGGAAAACAAACTAGTTCCAAGCAGTGGAACATACCTATGCTAAATGCAAGGACACATGTAGGATAATGATAGTCGGGGGAAAGTCCCCTCCCGGTAAAAAATGGGGAATCAATTTGCAAAGGATATGTAAAATGGCTCTATGTGGCTAGACATGACACAAGCTCGGGCTATATAGCTATTAATCAAAGTCAGGGAAGCTGGCATAAGGCTCAATGAGGTAGGAAAAATTCATGATAATGCAATTACAACTTGACATAAGGGAGTCCTAGGGAAAAAGGCCAGCATAAAGGTCAAGAGGAGTATGAAGCTCTTGCTCAAAGTCATGGCAGTACTATACAAAGGACTCCTGGACCTAAGAGAGGACTAACAGCATTGGTACCAAATGAAAAGGGGAGCTAACTAGGATACCCATGTATAGGAAAGCTCTACCATTCACATAGTACCACTTCTAACAACAACATGAAGGTTTAGTGATACCATGGAATGGGTTTGTACATAAGGTTAAAATGAAACAGTCATAAGGTCATGCAAAATGAAAGCGGATATGAAATCCTAACCTATATGTCAGTTGAGACATCATACATGTGATAGGAACAAACGGGTCAAAACCTCAGAGATGGTGTACAAAAACTAGACCCTACATGACAACCATATTAGTCGATGACAACCCAAAATAGTCAATAAAGAATCCAAACTATAGGGAGTAGGGAGGAATGATCATGACAAATAAATTCAAAGGAAATAGTGCGGTGGACGATGGGCCGTAAAAAGGAATGTAAAGTGTAGACCAAACATTCACGTATCCACTACCACCCCCATGAGGGTGACCACTGGTGTAAAGATCAAGAGAATGGAGTCAACACCCTCGACAAATGGAGTAGAGGGTGGAATGTGACCACTCTGAAATCTATGAGCACGGTAAGGGGCTGTGATGCCCCCAAGTCTGACACGGGGGTCCGTACTAGGACCAAGGATGGGTGATAAGATACTACGCATGCCGAAAATAAAAGGACCTAAACTCAAGAAAGCATAAATATACTCAAGTAACTGCGATCCCAAAAACCAACTAGCGCACAAAGAGCACACTCCTAAGAAAATCTACAGCGAAAATACAAGCAAACCAAGGGGAGGATATGTGATCTCCCAAATGAAGCAGGTATGTCTCACCTAGGAGAGGCTCAAAACTCCCATACACTACAAGCAGAGGTTCGTAACCAATTATAGTGGCCCTTGGCTTCACCGCATAAAGCAATTGTGCTGTCTGACCTCTACCTGGCCAGGACACCTGTAGAATAACCCCTGTAAAGTACCCCCTCGATAACCTAGGTAAGGAAACTAAGGTCACTTGAATATAATCAATGCTCAAGCGGACATTCATAGGTGGGATTGACCGTATGGGCAGGGTAGCAAATCTCGAAACTCCCAATCAATAACTGCTCACACTGCCTTGTGCTTAACTCCCTTGTAAGAGGAGGATCCTGAGAAGCACTAATTATACCAAGGAATTTCACACTTTCACCTGGACAGACACATACATGTTGTTGTTTAGTGGTCTTGGAGAATTTACTCACAATGAACTATTCCAAGACCCTAATACCTAATCTTGTTGGTGCACCCTATAAAAGAAAAGAGTGTAATTCATTTTATTATGTGTCGATTTTGATTGGCTCTAATTACTCAAAGGGAAATGACTATGCAACTAATGAAGTTATGACTCAGCAGTGAAGTAAATATCCACACCATAACAAACAATTCTAAGTGTAATCCTAGTCAAATAAAAAATAAGGTATGCCACTACATGAGATGCATAAATATATATTCCTTTCCGAATGCCAATGCAATCCTTCCTATATGAAAGCCTAAATAAAACTCTCATCTAAGCAATCTAGTGCAAGTACCTCCTCAAATCCATATGCAAAAAATGCAACTACCTTATATTTTTCAATATAAAAGAATGAAAAATGCAATAAAAGTCATCTAAAACTCTCAGTCTTCGCAGCATGTATAAAACACAAGCCCAGCAAGATAGCGAGACAAAAAAGAGTAATACACTAATGGAAAAACAAAAACGATAAATGACTAAAACTAATTTCAAAGAAAAATCAATGAAAAAGCACTCTTTAGTCACAAAAGAAGCATCCAATAGACAACATCAGACCCAAGGAAGACCCAACCACACTCACAACCCACCCAGTAACTTCCCACAACTTGAAACTCAGCAAAAGGGAGGATGTACGTGACTGTTTAAAGAATAGCTGCATATATACGTGAATTTTGGCCAAAAATCTGAATGTATACGTGGTTTTGGCCAAAACCCTGGGTGTATACACGACTTTTGGTGAAAAATCCACGTATGTATGCAACTTTTAGCCAAAAACCAGCTTATACAAAAAATCTAGTGGTAAAAGCAGGCCAAGGGTCAAACCAATAAAGGGGAGTGTCAATGGATGAAAATACTATAAAATGCAACACAGAAACAAGGAGAAATAAAGAGCAAGTCAAGAATATCAATCACATTGTGGCCCCAAACCCCAAAGAAAAACAAGGAACGTCACCAGTATGGTTGCCAATTCTGTTACGGAGAGAAATTCCTATGGCTTGGGGTACCACAACAGACAACTTAAATCAAAAAATCAATACTTCCCTATATGGAAGAGAAACCAAACATCTAACACTAAAGGATCTCGGTTCGTACCTTATTCCAGACGGTTGATGTAGATCCCTGTTGAGCTTTCCCAATCTTGCTTGTATTAGCAATTTTCTTCCTCAACATTCAGCAAATAAGACAAGCATGCTATATATAATTGTGTTAGACCTACTGTGGCATATATAATCAGTAACATATAAGCATTTAAAAGCATCCATGGATCAAATACTCATTTAAATACACATTATTCGACAGGAAAAGATATTTCTATTGATATAAAATAGAGATTACAATAGTGACAACCTCTGTTGGTACGTCTACGAATTGGAGAAACTAAGTCCCCCACTTGGTCCTCCACCACTTCAATCCTCCATATCTATAGCAAGCTCACAAGCAAAAGGCAAGCTTGGGAAGAACACAAAGTGCTCCAAGGGATAAAGGGATGCAGACTCAAGTATAAGCTCTGGCAACAATGGACTATAATTTTCTAGCTCTTCAATTCCTCCTCCTTTCAATGTATCCAAAGGGTTCCTTATATATCTCTTCAATGGGGTAATGCAAGGTCAAATCCGAGCGATATCAAGGCATATGGAAGGCCAAGAGACAACTGTCTCAGATCCACATCAAGGAAAACTCCAAAATCATTTGGCCTTTTGCACACATCCTAATGTACGGGGGTTTAAGGTTCAAATCCGTGTATATACGCGGGAACGGGATTAAAAGTCATGTATGGAAATTATTGCATGTTTTTAGGGATGATCTTGGAAACATAAAAGGTACAAAAATGGTCCATGGGGTCTAAGGAATCTGCAGAGGGACAGGGAAGGCCATAAATATGTGATCCACCATGTGTGGTAAAATCAGCTATAACACACACAATCTCTATTTGTTCATTAAAACGTTGTCGGTCTAAACTTTTTCCAATTAAATCTTATCAATCTAAACTTTTAGATCCACACAATAGACCATATTCTACAGGTCTTTCGAATTAAATGTTGCCGGTCTATACTTTTAAATCCACGCAATCTATATTTTTTCATTAAAACAAACTGTATCCTACAGGTCTATCCAATTAAACATTGTCGTTCTAAACTTTCGGATCCACACAATGTCAGCTAAATGTTGTCGGTCTATACTTTCATATCCACACAACACACTGTATTCTACAGGTCTGTCCAATTAATCATTGTCGATCTATACTTTCAGATCCACACAATCTCTATTTTTTCATTAAAACACACTGTATCCTACAGGTCTGTCTAATTAAATGTTGTCAGTCTAAAATTTTAGATCCACACAACACACTGTATTCTACAAGTTTGTCCAATTAAATGTTGTCAATCTATACTTTCATATCCACACAATCTCTATTTGTTCACTAAAACACACCGTATCCTATAGGTCTATCCAATTAAACATTGTTAGTCTAAAATTGTAGATCCACTGAACACATCGTATTCTATAGGTTTGTCCAATTAAATGTTACCGGTCTATATTTTCAGATCCACACAATCTCTATTTGTTCATTAAAACACATCGAATTCTCCAGGTTTGTCCAATTAAACATTATCATTCTATAATTTCATATCCACAGTGTTTTAAGAGATCGTAGGCAACTATTTAGATCCACATAAATCTATTAAAACAAAAAAAATAGTTGTGCAGGTATAAACACATGTTGAGGGACACAAACCAATAAAACTAATCACAGGCAATCAACGCCTTTATATCTAGAAATGTTACCAATTACAGAAAATTATCGAATCAAAATACATTCATATTTGTTAGGATGGATCCACAAGCATATAAGTAGATGGAGATAAATTACCGGATCAAAATGTTTAAAATGAAAATCTCAGGAAAGATGGAGATCCATCTCCGGATTGAAATGTTTTAAAATAATTTGTAGGAAACTAAGATTTCTAGATCTAAATATGTGTTAAAACGCAGACAAGGTGGTGATTCATATCCCGATCAAAAGGTTCAAAATGAAGTCGCAGACAAGATGGAATCCATCTCTAGATTGAAATGTTTAAAAAGAAAAACACGATTCAAGTACGGATACAAATGAATTCGCATCCATGAAAACAGACTTTTTTATCTACTAAGCATTCAGATCCAAAAAGGAATTAATAAAACATGATAGTTTAGATCAAGAATCAAATCTAAAAATGCACATATTCCTTACCACATACCTGAAATTATTAAGTATTGGCTTTTTAGTTACTCTTCGTGTTTTCTATTATGTGCTAAGTTTCATTCACACATTGATATGTTAATGTATTTGTAACTTTGGAATGTATTCACTTGTATATCTTATGTATTGTACCCCAATGTTTATTCCGAGAAGTATCTATAATGTAATTGAGTCATGTCATTCCCCGATGTTCCGATCGGGAGATTCAATAATGTAAACAAGTCATGTAAAGTCATTGAGGTTAACTCTCCATTGTAAGTTGGGGCAATAGTACCCACAATTGTGTCAAGGTTAACCCTCCTTGTTGATCGAAGGGTAAAGTCTCCACAGTTGTCGGGCACTAGGGTTATTAGACTCTCATAGAGATTTCAGCCCTAGTAAGTAATTGTTAAGTGGGGATGACATGTTGAAGTGTACATTAAGTGAACGAAATAATATAAATAGAGAGTGGGCCTCTCTATTTATCACACACACACTCACTCACTGGAGCACATGAGAGAGGAGAAGCTCTCTTAAGAGAGAGAGAGAGAGAGAGAGAGAGAGAGAGAGAACAAGTTGTTGGAGATCATCTTTATGTTTTTAGGTTTTACTACTGCCATTGGTGCTCATTCTATCTCTGAGGAAGTTCAGAGGTTTTCTCCTTTATGGTTTCCCCAAGTAAAATTCTTTGTTTCTCTTGTCTCTTGTGTTCATTGCTGTGCATGTTATTCTCTCAGATAAGATCCTATGATCATATTGCTTAAATGATAAAAATCTAACATGGTATCAGAGCTAACGTGAGAAGAAGGCATTGGAAGCTGCAGAAGCTAGGGCTTCTTACTTTTTGGGTCTCCACAATCCATCAACAAAATTCTGCTAGGCTAACTCTCCATTGAAGGGCACATCCGATCTATCGAAGTAGAATTTGATTCCGGACATTTTTAGTTTTTGGTGCGGGAAATTAGGACTTTTTTATAGAAGAGGAATTTTTGAGTGAGCCTGGCATAGTGTTTCTTTCCTCATAATAATCAAATTTGAGAGAAATGGGTTGATATTTTTGGTTGGGTGTGTTAAGTCAGTAATTTGTTTCTTCAATTTTTTGTTTGATTTGCATTTTATTCCAAGTTACTCATTTGCTTTAGTTTGGTTTTTTGCTTCCTTTAAGAGATTTTTAGTTTTCAAGTGAAATTTTGAGCTTTTGCCTTTAGAATTTTTGTTTTATTTTTTGATCCCATAGATTATTGAAGGGTTTTAAAAGGTCATCATGTTGCATGGTGGACTCACAAATAATATTATAAATATACTTATCATTCAAACAACATTTAAACTTCATACAATTTGAAAAAAAGTTGTAAAACATCGCCAAAATAGGGTTAATTTTATTCTTGTAGCGCAAGTCTCTGAAATTAACAAAGGAGCGCTACAAGAATATCGCGACTGTTAGTTTCTCTGATTTTTTAGCCAAATTTTTGCATGAATATGAATCGTGGGTGACTAATCGCTTGATTTGAGGGTTTTTGTGCTACGTGTGGATTCAGTGAGCATCATGAGGACAGATGGTTTTATGTCATAGAAAGGATCGTGGTCATCATTAGCAGAACGCGGGTCATCATGACAGGTAGCGGCTGAAACTGAGCTTGATGTGAACTTGGGTTGTTACTTAAATGCATATTCAAGGATGGAGGACTTAGTGGAGCAACCATAGCTACTGAAAAACCAGACATTGTCGTTGTAGAACAGAGATGAGGTTTTTATGGCTTCACAGGAAATTAGGACTTCTTGATTCCGCTACCTGCAATCAAATTGAATGTGGAAAGACACCTGTATCCTTCAAGTCAGTACTCAAATAGCATGAGAAGTGGTGTGAAGCAATTGCAGTAAAGCATTTAAAAGGTATTCCACGATAGGCCAATATAACTGATAATTTGGGGCTTTTTCGCTGGGGTCTATTCTATCTAAATTGATCAAGGGAAATGCTAAATTGTGTTTTTAAATGAAATTTTGGCCATAGAAATAGCTATCTAATATGCTCTGAGATGCCAGGATGAGTGAAGGTTGAAAAATAGCAATTTTTAATGAAGTATGACCCTATCAAAGCTCAAAGTGTAGTGATGTGATGAACTATACATTCGACAGTGTTTTCAATGTCTTAAATTGATTTTCTGTTTGCAAGCAATACAAAAAAGGAACCGAACATCTGAATTTGTAGGGAGACCTAATTTTGTTAGGTGTTGAAGCTTACTGTTTTTGGAAGAAAATAAAAGCAGCGAGGAGATAAAGGCTTGAGAGTAGATGAAGACCTACTATCATTTTGATACTAAAATTACTGAGAGCTGAAAGTGACTAAGTTTAAGATTGTTTCTGCTTTATATATCTTCTCATCCAACATATAAAAATTCTTCATTTAGTATAAAAGGTTGGCAGCTGATATCCTTCATGTAAAACTCTTTTTATGCAGAGATTGTTTATAAATGATTCTGGCAGGTTATGGGTACTAATACACAGGTTTATTATGCATGCTGGAGATGGCCATCTATTTGAACAAAAAAATTGATTGGTAACTAGGTTTCATAATCAGTTGCAGTGAAGAGGCTGGAGTACTCTGAATGAGCTATACCACTTATACCTATGATAAATCCTAACCTGTATTAGTAAACTAAAATAATCATTCAGTGAAGATTGAAGAAGGTAAGTTATTGAAACTTGAGAGGTTTGGAGAAGAAACAGCATCTGTCAAGGCATCAATTGAACCCTAAACTCACACAATTTCCAGCTAGTAAAGACAAATGGGGAAGAGTGGCAAGGTGAATAGAGCTGAACCTACTGATATAGGTTGGATTGAGAAACTCCCTGGGTGTGTTGAACTTTTCCAATAGGCTGGCTGGCTGAACTTCTTCAAGAAAATAGATGGTTACAATTCTGAAGTTTCCTGTAGGTTTGCACAATGTTATAAAGATGACATGGTGGTGTTTGATACTTTGAAGTTTAGACTGACAGTAGATTTGGTTGCAGAGGCTATAGGAGTTAAGAATGAATGGGAAATGTGGTTTAAGAAACTGCCCTTCACCTTTGAGGCTCAGAAGTATTTATTACCAAATGTTACTCCAGATTGGAACAAGGGCATCTTAATCTAGAACTTCAGAAGGGAATGGGTCGAACCTATCAAAATCTTGCAGAACTATATAACATGTGAGGGAAGATATGCTTTTGTTTATAAATACCACTTCATATTTTAGCAGCATATGGTGGGGGTGTCCAAGATGAGTCTTCCCTTCTTCCTGTACAAAAGCCTGCAAAAGATGTCCAACAGAGTCAAGGGGCATATAGACCATTCTTCACAATCAATTTTTCACCATGGATTAGTTAAGTTGATCATTAGCACTGTCCTGCAAGCTGAGGGAAAAACTTGGGATTTTTTCCTATTCTGGTCGGGTTTTCAAATGAAACAAGAAGATCAACAAATCAAGAAGCAGGAAAATAAAGGGAAACTCCTTGTAAGGAAATTAGAACAAAAGAAAAAAACTGAAGACAAAGAGGAGGTGAAGCCTGAAGGAGACTCAGAGCCTGTGAAGACTAAAACTCAAATGTTTGCAGCTGGTGTTAAAGGCAAGTATTCATTGTTTATAGGAGAGAAAGTACAGCCTTTGAAACATTTGACACCAGTAGAATTTTCCAATGAAGTTAAAGTTGTTGTTCCAGAGGAGGTTGCTGTACATGAAGAGGAGTTGCAGAACAAGCAGAGGAGTCCTATTACCATTATGTTAGATGATGAAGGGTATTTATTAGAAGAAGATCAGCCTATTGCTAAAACTGAAGATAAGGCTGAAACATGCAGAGAATTCTCCACTTCAGAAATCAAAACAGTCAAACCTAATAGAAAGAAGAGCAGGATTGAAGTGATAGCCCCATATTGGAGGCCTAAAACCAGGCCAACGAATAAACTAAGGTTGAATATGAAGAAGCTGCTCAATCCTAAATTGAATACCCAAAAAGTGACTGTCCTGGATGATATTTCCTCAGATGAAGAACCAGAAATTGATGAAATGAGCATTAGAAGAAAGAAAACAGCAGCTGCAAAAACTTCATCTTCTCATCCCACAAAAGTAAAAGGATCATCACAGTTAGTAAACATGTTAAGCTAGCCTGAGCCTAAACTATCTGCCATATTTCTTGACATAAGAAATGAACTTTTAGAGCAACAATAAGCAAAAAAAGCTGAAGAACCTCATGTTGAAGATCTAGAATGGGAAGATGAACTCATACTTAAAGAAGCAGGTATTCTGGAAGACCCTAATATTCCTGATATTTCCACAGACCTGTTAAATAAAGATGCAGATATTTTTAAGAAGTTTGACATACCTTGGAGGCCCAGTTATGAACAAGAGATCATGACAGAGAGGTCATTTGATTCAGATAAGGAAAACTTGCAGAAAACTATTAAGCAGTACAAACAACAGATGAACTATATGCAAGAGATCAATGAGGGGCTGATGATGGCAAACAGAAGGCTTAGAGAAGATCTACAGGATGTTAATGAACATTTTTAGGAACTAACAGCAGTATCTAAGGAGGATTTAAAGAGAAAAAGAACCACTGAATTGCAATACACAGAGTTGAAAAAGACAGTCAAGGACTTGCAGCAGAAAAATGAGGAGCTCACCAAAAAGATAGCTGACATGGAAGAGGAGTAGAGGCGAGCTAGGAAGAAATCTCAGGCATTAGATGGCATAGCTCTGCTAGCTGAGGTAGTAAAGGACCTATAAGTCAGTTGTTCAATCAGTTATTTGTTATCTTTTTGAGAAACATATTAGTTAGTGTTTACTATTTTTAGAAAATATCATGTTTTGTAATATTGTACATTTTACTTTATCTCATCGAGTTGATGAAAGGCAGTTAGGGTTAGATCCCCAACTGATTTTGTAAAGAACAATATTTAGAGAGGTTAGAAAGTCGTTGAGAGGGTTCGATTTTGGGAGAGCTTCAGGAGGTCTTTAGACTTATTCATGAGTTAAGTATCAAAACTCTTGTATGCATTTGATGATAAAATTATGAGATATATGACACTTTTAACCCTTCAGTTTCTTTGTTGGCTTCATTGTTCAGCTTGTTTAGTTGCTTAAATGATATATTCATTACTGGTTTATGTTTATATGCTGGTAATTCTTGTCTTTTATGAGTTAACCTCAACATTGTGTTCTGTTGGAACTTGTTTAATATATTATGCATATTTATCTTCTTTTGCTGATGATTTAGTTATTATTTTTCTCATGAGTGTATTCCCTGCTGGTTCCCAAAGTTTACAACCAAGAAAACACATCAGAAACCCTAAACCTATTTCACTTTATTAAGTTTTGTTTGAGTGTGTGTTGGATTGTTTCTTTAGCCTTGGAAACAATTTCTGGCACACATCTTTGGCGCCATTGCCGGGGATGAAGTTGAAGACATATCTTCCCTGGGATACTTATCAGTTTTACTGCTTTTAAGAGGTGGACTTAAACCAACATTTTATAAGGCTATTTTTCACCAAAGTTGTCACAGTGGCTTCTAGAGGAGTGGGAACTAGAAATAAACCTACTTCACCCTTGCAATTGGGTGTGATAGACCCTGAACAGATATTGAGGACAGCAAGAAAAGTTAGAAGATCACAGTCATTACCCTCTTTATCTGACCTTGAGCAGTTAAAGGAATTATTAGCTTCATCTGTGGCAAAGAAAGAAGAAGAAACTTCACCTTCGGTAAAACCAACCATTCCTGATAGCAGTTTCCAAATCTTTACCAATCCTCAATCTTTTATAAAAGCCAAAGCTGCCTCCCCTGGTAAAATACCTCTTTTTCAGTTGAAATTAGGTAAAAGCTCTTTCCAATCAATTTTCAGTCAAGCTTCTTCATCTTCAAACCCAGTTAGTCCAAAAATGGCAGCTCAAAACCCTCCCATAGACATGATGGACCAGATGGTTGCAGCCAGATATGCACCATTGGTATTACCTTAGCCTTTAAATGCACTGCCTAGAGGAGACTACCAGAAGTATTTGCCTAGGTTCAATGGGGAAGGAGAAACAACAACTGAAGAACATTGGGAAGCTTTCCTACGTTATGCTGATAATCAAAACATTGAGGCTAAGGATGTTTGGATGAGGATGTTTGTACAGAGCCTTGATGGAGATGTGAGGAAGTGGTTTAGAGAGTTTCCTGCCAACTCCATTACTATTATTGAAGAACTTCGTGATCTCTTTATGAGACAATGGGGTGATACAAAAGACCACACCTATTACATAACAGAATTTGGAGCTCTTAGGAGGAAGAAGGATGAAACAATTGCATATTTTTCGAAGAGGTTCAACAAAATGTACAGTAGGATTCCTGCCGAGATAAAGCCTACAGAAACATAAGCTAAATTGACATATGCAAATTCTTTTGATCACGAATTCTATTTTTTACTGAGCGAGAGGAGGCCTATCACTTTGTTGAACATGCAGGATGCAACATTGGAGGTAGAATCCAACATACTGGCTTCAAATAGACTAAAGAAGGAAACACCTCAACAGCTGTATGAAAGAAAAGGAAAAAAGGAAGCAGCTCCAGGTGCTTAATCTTCACTTTTTTCTGAAGGGAAGATAGATGAAATGGATAAGTTGGTAACAATTCTGACTGCAAAGTTGAACAAATTAGAGCTTGAGAAAAACTCCAGCAAGCCTGCTCCTGAAGGTGAACGAAATCCAAACAATCAGAATCAGTTCAGAAGGCAATTTGCTCCTCGTTTTATGCCTAGGGAACGAAGGAACAATGATATCCAGCGAGAAAGAAGGGAAAATGAGGACCAAAGAGTGCCACCACCTCTTCAGAACAATGTAGCTAACAAGGAAGAAGTTGATGAAGAATTGCTCTTTGAAGAGACTGATCAAGATATGAATCATTTTGGAGATGGATTGTCTAGAGGTTTTGTTACTGAGGAATATTTCTTGAATTCATAATATTATGATGCTAACATGTTTGAAACTGAAGATGATATAGGCTTGGCAAATACTGCTGTAACTGCTGCTGTTCATCAAAATGAACCTAAGAAGACTGTAAATCTCAGATCAGGCCCAAAACAGGTGGTCCAAGCCCAGAAGAAGAGAGCAATTATTCCTGCTGCAACTGCTCCTGCTAAACAGGCAGTTGATCCTGTGACAGAGAAGAAGCAAGCTGCATAAAAATTAAAGAAAGAAATAGAAGTTGAAGAGGTAAATAAATATGTCCATAATTTCAGTTTGGAGAATGAATTAGGAAAGTTAAAGATTCCTGTACCTTTAACTGAACTGATAAGAAATCCTTTATACAAGGAATCAGTCCTTAAAATGCTTAATCCAACCAGCAATCAGCCTGTCTCTGATACAGTTAATTTGCAAGAGGAGAGTCCTAATATTTTCATTGGATCAGCCTTGGCTGAGAAGACTGAAAATGAAGCAGGTGCTTCACCTCCTTTCTATATCACTTTGACAGTCCATGAACAGATGATACACAATTGTTTACTAGATTCAGGAGCATCCCACAACTTGATGCCAAAGCTGTTATGGAAGCTTTGGGCCTAAGTATTACCAAACCATATCATGATTTGTATGCCTTTGATTCCCAAGCAGTGAAGTGTTTAGGAGTAATAAAATATATGGTTGTCAGTCTGGCTCAGTTGCCCATGAAAACTGTGATAATGGATGTTGTGGTAGCTGACATTACACCAAAGTTTGGCTTACTTCTTTCCAAATCACGGGCAAAGAAGGTTGGAGGAACCTTACAAATGGACTTGTCATATGCCACCATACCTGTGTTTGGTGGAGAAAATAGAAGGTTGTATAGAGAGCTGCGATTTGCTTACATAGTGACATATGATAAAAACCCCACAAATCACCCACTATACTCTGTTGATAAATACCTTGGTACATGCATGCTACATTTCAGTGACGAGGATAATTCTGCTGGTTTGTTACAAGTGGAGAAAGAGCAGCCCGTAAAACACAGTAGAGAAGAAGAAGATCAGCTATGGGAATTATACTTTGATGGATCTTCTTGTAAAGAAGGTGCTGGTGCTGGAGTTCTTCTCAAATCCCCTGGAGGTGAAACAGTGAAGCTCATGTACAAGTTGGAATTTGTTACCACAAACAATACTGTTGAGTATGAGGCTTTGCTACTGGGATTAAAGGCTTCTAAAGAGTTGGGCATTCAGCAGATTGTTGCATTTGGCGACTCCAAACTAGTTGTTCAACAAGTGAAGAGAAACTATCAAGTGAAGCAGGGTTTTGAAGCTTTATCAGAATGAGGTATGGGACATGCTTGAAAACTGTTTTGTAGCTTTTAATATTACCTATATTCCTAGGTATTACAATCAGACTGCAGATTCATTGGCTTTAGCTGCCACACACTTCAGAATTCCTAAAACCACTCAGTTGAGGTATCCAATTGAAATAAGGTACAGAACTTCTGTACTTGATAATGTAAAATAGTGGAAAGTGTTTGAAGATGATACTGATATTAAAAGGTTCATTGAACTTACAGATGAGTTTTCAATTTCCTTGATTGATGAGGATGAGGATGAAGAAGATGGACAGGTAGATGATTTTGCTGAAGATGAGATTGCTGGACATAAAATTATTGAGCTAAAGAGAAATTTCATTCCCAAAGGTTTGGTACCTCTAGAAAGAATATTTACAAAGGATGATACACCTTCAAAGCCTGTTGTTTAATCTTCAGAAGAGAATGTGATAGACTGCAATATTGGTTCAGTTGAACATCCTAGAATGGTCAAAATTTCTAAATCACTTACAACTGAACAAAGAAGCAGGTATATCAAGCTGTTAAAAGAGCATGTAGATGTTTTTGCATGGTCTTATGAGGAACTAAGAACTTATGATACAGGAATCATACAGCATAAGGTTCCTTTAAAACCAAATGTCAAACCTTTTCGTCAAAAACTATGGAGGATCAATCCAGCTTTGTTTCCTGTAATTGAAAAAGAAGTGAAAAATTGTTGGATGCAAAGATAATAGTGCCTCTCAGATATTCTTCCTGGGTGGCTAATTTGGTCCCTGTCAGAAAAAAGAATGGAGAGATTATATTATGTGTTGATTTCAGAAACCTGAACAGATCTTCATTAAAAGACAACTATCATCTTCCTAAGATTGAACAGGTATTGCAATAGGTAGTCAGGGCACAAAGGATCTCTATGGTGGATGGTTTCTCAGGGTACAATCAGATTGCAATGCACCCTAATGATAAGGAGAAGACATCCTTTACAACTCCCTGGGGGACATTCATGTATGACAAGATACCTTTTGGCTTGATGAATACTGGAGCAACCTTTCAAAGATCTATGGACATTTCCTTTATGGGAGAAAAATATAAGTTTGTGGTTATCTATCTAGATGATATTACTGTTTTCTCACAGTCAAATGATGAGCATTTGAAGCATTTGAGGCAGACCTCCCTGAAATGCAGAAAATTTGGTCTTTCTCTAAATCCAAAGAAGTCACATTTTGCTGTGCAAGAGGGTAAACTACTTGGTCATTTGGTGTCTGTTGATGGCATCAGAATAGATCCTGAAAGAGTCAAATATATACTAAATATTAGTTTACCTTGGAGTAAAAAGGATGTTCAATCATTCATTGGCAAGATCAATTTCCTGCGGTGGTTTATTCCCAACTTTGTTGAAACCATTAAACAGATCATAGCCATGCTCAAGAAGGATCAAGAAGTCAGGTGGACTTCTGAGGCAAAGGCTACATTTGAGAAAATTAAAGTAGCTCTTACTGAAGCACCTATATTGGTAAGTCCTGATTTTACCAAAGAATTCCTTACTTTCTCATTTTCATCAGAAGACACAATTGCAGTTGTCTTACTTCAAAAGAATAAAGAAGGATTGGAACAGCCTATTGCCTTCTTCAGTAAAACTCTCAGATATTCTGAGCTGAAGTCCAGTATATTGGAAAAGTAGGCTTATGCTCTGGTAAAGGCTTTGAAATTTTTCAGAATTTATGTTCTGCATTCAAAAGTTATTTCATTTGTCCCAAATTCTGCTGTAAAAGATGTTTTAACACAGCCTCATAGTGAAGGGAAAAGAGGCAGGTGGATTGCAAAGATTATGGAGTATGATGTTGAGATCAAATCTACCAAGCTTGTCAAGGGACAAGGTTTAGCCAAGCTGCTGGCTGAATCAAATTGTCAGGCACTGGGATTGCATGTCATGGCTGAAGAATCAGTTCCTGAAGAAGATCAAGCAATACTGGAAAAAGAGAAAATCACGGACTACTATTCATCATCAGAATGGTATGCAAACATTTTTATTTTCTGTTATTTTTGCAATGTCTTGAGCATATGGATAGGAAGGATGCTAGATATTTAAAACTTAAAGCTACTAAGTACTGTTTAATGGAAGAGCAATTACTCTGGAAGGACCCAGGAGGTATTCTGCTCAAGTGTTTGGACAAATCAGAGTTTGAAGGAGTGATTTCTGAATCTCATGAGGGTGCTTATGGGGGACACAAATACTGGAAGACAACAGCCTATAGAATTTTAAGAGCTGGATATTATTGGCCTTCCTTATTTGCAGATGTTTATCAGCAGGTAAGGGCTTGTGTTCCTTGTCAGAAGTTTGCTGGAAAACAGAAATTGTTGTCTTTGCCTCTGAAACCCATTGCAGTCAATGCTCCTTTCCAGCAATGGGGTGTGGATTTTATTGGAGAAATAAATCCATGTTCCTCAGGGCAGCATCATTGGATCCTGACCGCAACAAACTTCTTCACAAAATGGGTGGAAGCCATTCCTACTAGGAATGCTACAGACAAGGTAATCATGGATTTCATTGAGGAAAATATCCTGAGTAGGTTTGGCTGTCCTCAGAAGTTAGTGACAGATAATGCTAAGGCCTTCAAGTCTAAGGCAATGGTAGCATTTTGTGAAAAGAATGGTATTATGCTGAAGCACTCAACTCCTTATTACCCCCAGGGTAATGGCTTGGCTGAATCCTCTAATAAGAACATCATTCAGAGTATCAAGAATCTGCTCAAGCATAACAAAAGATCATGGGATTCAATGCTGAAGTATGCATTATGGGTAGATAGGATCACAGTGAAACAAGCAATTGGAACTTCTCCCTTTCAGTTAGTTTATGGTACAGAAGCAGTTTTCCCTGTCCAATTGGGGATCCCAGTGATGAAATTTCTCCAGGATTCCCAGGAGGAACCAGATGATATGCAGAGAAGGATTTTTGAAATGATAGAATTGCAACAGAATAGGGAAAAGGTAGATGAAAAGCCACAGTTGTATAGATCCAAGATCAAAAGCAGATTTTATAGAAACATCAAAGAAAAGACTTTCTCAGTTGGTGACATGGTTCTAAGGTGGGATGCAAGGAAAGAGAAAAAGGGTAAGCATGGTAAATTTGACAATCTATGGTTTGGCCCTTTCTTAGTATCCAAGGTTTTATAGAATAATACTTTTATCCTGCAGTCTTTGGAAGGTGAGGAGTTGTCCAGTCCTGTTAATGGACGATTCCTCAAGCACTTTTACAGTCTATAAGGGGATTTTCACTTTTCATTGTACATACCGGTGAGTGAAGCATAATAAATAATCCATAGCCTAATGGAAGTTTTGTAGATAGATAGATAAGGTAGCAGACAGAATGCACTGGTCTACAGGTTCTTGAAGCCTCGCAGGGAGGACTTCATCCCGCAGCTGGAGCCAGATGTTAAGTCAGTAATTTGTTTCCTCAATTTTTTGTTTGATTTGCATTTTATTCCAAGTTAATCATTTCCTTTAGTTTGGTTTTTTGCTTCCTTTAAGATATTTTTAGTTTTCAAGTGAAATTTTGAGCTTTTGCCTTTAGAATTTTTGTTTTATTTTTTGATCCCATAGATTATTGAAGGGTTTTAAAAGGTCATCATGTTGCATGGTGGACTCACAAATCATATTATAAGTATACTTATCATTCAAACAACATTTACACTTCATACAATTTGAAAAAAAGTTGTAAAACATCACCAAAATAAGGTTAATTTTATTCTTGTAGCGCAAGTCTCCGAAATTAACAAAGGAGTGCTACAAGAATATCGTGACTTTTAGTTTCTCCGATTTTGTAGCAAAATTTTTGCATGATTACGTATTGTGGGTGACTAATCGCTTGATTTGAGGGTTTTTGTGCTACGTGTGGATTCAGTGAGCATCATGAGGACAGATGGTTTTATGTCATAGAAAGGATCGTGGTCATCATTAGCAGAACGTGGGTCATCATGACGGGTAGCGGTTGAAAGTGAGCTTGATGTGAAGTTGGGTTGTTACTTACATGCATATTCGAGGATGGAGGACTTAGTGGAGCAACCATAGCTGCTGAAAAAACCGGACATTGTCATTATAGAACAGAGATGAGTTTTTTATGGCTTCACAAGAAATTAGGACTTCTTGATTCCGCTACCTCCAATCAAATTGAACGTGGAAAGACACATGTATCCTTCAAGTCGGTACTCAAACAGCATGAGAAGTGGTGTGAAGCAATTGCAGTAAAGAATTTAAAAGGTATTCTACGATAGGCCACTATAACTGATAATTTGGGGATTTTTCGCTGGGGTCTATGCTATCTAAATTGATCAAGGGAAATGCTAAATTGTGTTTTTAAATGAAATTTCAGCCAAAGAAATAGTTGTCTAAGACGCTATGAGATGCTAGGATGAGTGAAGGTTGAAAAATAGCAATTTTTAATGAAGTATGACCCTGTCAAATCTCAAAGTGTAGTGATGTGATGAACTATACATTCGACAATGTTTTCAATGTCTTAAATTGATTTTCTGTTTGCAAGCAATACAAAAAAGGAACTGAATATCTGAAGTTGCAGGGAGACCTACTTTTGTTAGGTGTTGAAGCTTACTGTTTTTGGAAGCAAATAGAAGCAGCGAGGAGCTAAAGGCTTGAGAGTAGATGAAGACCTACTATCATTTTGATACTAAAATTACTGAGAGCTGAAAGTGACTAAGTTTAAGATTGTTTCTGCTTTATATATATTCTCATCCAACATATAAATAGTCTTCATTTAGTCTAAAAGGTTGGCAGCTGAGATCCTTCATGTAAAACTCTTTTTATGCAGAGATTGTTTATAAATGATTCTGGCAGGTTATGGGTACTAATACACAGGTTTATTATGCATGCTGGAGATGGTCATCTATTTGAACAAACAAATTGATTGGTAACTAGGTTTCATAATCAGTTGCAGTGAAGAGGCTGGAGTACTCTGAATGACCTATACCACTTATACCTGTGATAAAGCCTAACCTGTATTAGTAAACTAAAAGAATCATTCAATGAATATTGAAGAAGGCAAGTTATTGAAACTTGAGAGGTTTGGAGAAGAAACAACATCTGTCAAGGCATCAATTGAACCCTAAACTCACACAATTTCCAGCTACTAAAGACAAATGGGGAAGAGTGGCAAGGTGAATAGAGCTGAACCTACTGATATAGGTTGGATTGAGAAACCCCCTGGGTGTGTTGAACTTTTCCAACAGGCTGGCTAGCTGAACTTCTTGAATAAAATAGATGGTTACAATTCTAAAGTTTCCTGTAGGTTTGCACAATGTTATAAAGATGACATGGTGGTGTTTGATACTTTGAAGTTCAGACTGACATTAGATTTCGTTGCAGAGGCTATAGGAGTTAAGAATGAAGGGGAAATGTGGTTTAAGAAACTGCCCTTCACCTTTGAGGCTCAGAAGTATTTATTACCAAATGTTACTCCAGGTTGGAACAAGGGCATCTTAATCCAGAACTTCAGAAGGGAATGGGTCGAACCTATCAGAATCTTGCAGAGCTATATAACATGTGAGGGCATATATGCTTTTGTTTATAAACACCACTTCATATTTTTACAGCATATGGTGGGGGTGTCCAAGATGAGTCTTCCCTTCTTCCTGTACAAAATCCTGCAAAAGATGTCCAACAGAGTCAAGGGGCATATAGACCATTCTTCACAATCAATTTTTCACCATGGATTAATTAAGTTGATCATTAGCACTGTCCTGCAAGTTGAGGGAAAAACTTGGGCTTTTTTCCTATTCTGGTCAGGTTTTCAAATGAAACAAGAAGATCAACAAATCAAGAAGCAAGCAGATAAAGGGAAAATCCTTGTAAGGAAATTAGAACAAAAGAAAAAAACTGAAGACAAAGAGGAGGTGAAGCCTAAAGGAGACTCAAAGCCTGTGAAGACTAAAACTCAAATGTCTTCAACTGGTGTTAAAGGCAAGTATTAATTGTTTACAGAAGAGAAAGTGCAGCCTTTGAAACATTTGACACCAGCAGAATTTTCCAATGAAGTTAAAGCTTTTGTTCCAGAGGAGGTTGCTCTACATGAAGAGGAGTTACAGACCAAGCAGAGGAGTCCTATTACCATTCTGTCAGATGATGAAGGGTATTTATTAGAAGAAGATCAGCCTATTGCTAAAATTGAAGATAAGGCTGAAACATGCAGAGAATTCTCCACTTCAGAAATCTAAACAGTCAAACCTAATAGAAAGAAGAGCAGGATTGAAGTGATAGCCCCATATTGGAGGCCTAAAACCAGACCAACGAATAAACTAAGGTTGAATATGAAGAAGCTGCTCAATCCTAGATTGAATACCCAAAAAGTGACTGTCCTAGATGATATTTCCTCAGATGAAGAACCAGAAATTGATGAAATGGCATTAGAAGAAAGAAAACAGCAGCTGCAAAAACTTCATCTTCTCATCCTACAAAAGTAAAAGGATCATCACAGTCAGTAAAGGAGTTAAGCTAGGACGAGCCTAAACCGTCTGCCATATTTCTTGAAATAAGAAATGAACTTTTAGAGCAACAACAAGCAAAAAAAAGCTAAAGAACCTCATGCTGAAGATCTAGAATGGGAATATGAACTCATACTTAAAGAAGCAGGTATTCTGGAAGACCCTAATATTCCTGATATTTCCACAGACCTGTTAAATAAAGATGCAGATATTTTTAAGAAGTTTGACATACCTTGGAGGCCCAGTTATGAACAATAGATCATGACAGAGAGGTCATTTGATTCAGATAAGGAAAACTTGCAAAAAAATATTAAGCAGTACAAACAGTAGATGAACTATATGCAAGAGATCAATGAGGGGCTGATGATGGCAAACAGAAGGCTTAGAGAAGATCTACAGGATGTTAATGAACATTTTCAGGAACTAACAGTAGTATCTAAAGAGGCATTAAAGAGAAGAGGAACCCCTGACTTGCAATGCACAGAGTTGAAAAAGACAATCAAGGACTTGCAGCAGAAAAATGAGGAGCTCACCAAAAGGATAGCTGACATGGAAGAGGAGTAGAGGTGAGCTAGGAAGAAAGCTCAGGAATTAGATGGCATAGCTCTGCTAGCTGAGGCAGTAAAGGACCTATAAGTTAGTTGTTCAATGAGTTATTTGTTATCTTTTTGAGAAACATATTAGTTAGTGTTTACTATTTTTAGAAAATATCATGTTTTGTAATATTGTACATTTTACTTTATCTCATCGAGTTGATGAAAGGCAATTAGGGTTAGATCCCTAACTGATTTTGTAAAGAACAATATTTAAAGGGGTTAGAAAGTCATTGAGAGGGTTCGATTTTGGGAGAGCTTCAGGAGGTCTTTAGACTTATTCATGAGTTAAGTATCAAAACTATTGTATGCATTTGATGATAAAATTATGAGATATATGACACTTTTAACCCTTCAATTTCTGTGTTGGCTTCATTGTTCAGCTTGTTTAGTTGCTTAAATGATATATTCATTACTGGTTTATGTTTATATGCTGGTAATGCTTATCTTTTATGAGTGAACCTCAACATTGTGTTCTTTTGGATCTTGTTTAATATATTATGCATCTTTATCTTCTTTTGCTTATGATTTAGTTATTATTTTTCTCATGAGTATATTCCTTGTTGGTTACCAAAGTTTACAACCAAGAAAACACATGAGAAACCCTAAACCTATTTCACTTTATTAAGTTTTGTTTGAGTGTGTGTTGGCTTGTTTCTTTAGCCTTGGAAACAATTTCTAGCACAAACAGGGTGAAACTCCAGGAAAGTCAAACCCTAGTTTGACCCCAGGCCTGAAAAAACCCTAAAATATTGAAACTGATAGTTTTGGTATATTATCTATATCTCAATATTGGAGAAGGATCACATGCTGAAACGTTCAAAGGTCAAAGAAAAATTCCTAATGTACATTGTATCCAAGCTTCAGCCTCATATTCACTATATTCTAGGAGATATGATTTTTTCAATTTAGTGTTCCAACCTGTCCAAGGATTCCTCCCCAAACAGGACACCTAGGGAGAGTTGCTATATCTCGGGCTATGAAGTTCCAAATGAAATTTATCAATTTGTTCCAAAAAAGAGAATGGACTGTTCTTTTTGTGGTACAAGTTTCAGACCTTGAAGATGAAACAGTGACATGTGGAATTTTGTACAATGTCGCTATGTTGAACAGTCCTGAAACAGGTCACCTTGGGAAAACACTGATAAGTCCCAATTGATGAAACCAATTCTGATGAAACCTTTGGCGTTCGAAAAAAGATAGACAATGTTACCTCAGTACAAAATATTAAACACAGAGGAGTAGTACTTTCAGACATATTGCAGAAACAGTATCACTAATTTCTCCAGAAGAAATCGGTAAACTAGGGCTTCCTGTTACGGGAGCTTCTCTCCATTGTTTTAAGAAAAGGAGTACATTTGACAGATCGCCTTGAAGAGGTATATATTTCTATGCAATGAAATCTAAAAGATTCCAAGTTTTGAAAATTAGGGGTTCTCTGACAAACCCTATATCAACCAGCTCTAGAACCAGGATGGACACCTCAAATCGGTAAGATCTAATATTTTTCTATTTACAGTTGAGGTTATCATTTCAAGATGACTAATCACACCAGCTTGATGATAAACTTGGTGAGGCTGAAAATTTTTGATCATGGAAGTATAGGATCTCACTAGTTCTTGAAGGAAATGAATTGGACACCTACATAAGTAGAGAGGTTCCAGTTCCAGAGGGAGATGAGGCTAAAATCCTTACACAAGAATAACTTGGTCAAGGCCAAGAAGATCATTGTTGATTCAATCACGGATCACCTTCTACCACAAGTGTCTTCCCTAAAGACACCAAAATAGATGTTTGATTCCTTGACCAAGCTATTTGAAGAAAAGAACATAAATCAGAAGATGACTTTGAGAAAATAGTTGAATAATGTGAAGATCCAGAATGCAGAGACCATATAGTCATACTTTAAAAGGGTCTCTCAAATCAAAGAACAACTTGAAGGGGTAGAAGAAGAAGTGGAGAATGAATAAGTGGTGATAGCCACCTTGAACGGCCTTTGAGGATCATGGGATTCATTCATTCGAGGAATGTGTGACAGAAGGAAGTGATTAATTTCAGTAGACTCTGGGAAGAGTGCACACAAGAAGAAGCTCGACTCATAATAAGAGAAAGAGAAGATGGGAGAAACTAAATATTAAGAGCTCATGATTCAAAGAAGATCCCTCAAGCGATGAGGAATATGAAGAACTCAATTCTTGAAGAAGCTCTTATCCACCTTAGCATCTGGATAAGAAATGATGATGTCATGAATGAAGAAGATGATGAAGCTGAAGGCTCAAGAAGGAGTCTACCAATGAAATCAATAAAGATAAGTATTGAATTATCATTTCATGATATTGTTTTGTTATGCACTTGTTTATATTCAGTTGATGTATTATGCATGATAGAATGTTTGCATTAATGAAAGTACACTACTAATGTGCATGTGATGGGTAAGTATCTCATGGTGCTATACAACTCTCCATTGCTACTTATCTAGAATGAAACCTCTTTGCTGACATATTGGATTAGTGCACATCTCAATGTTTTCCTGGTAGAGATGGAAGGCATCTAGAAAGTTTCTGTGAGATATGGATGAATGTTGTATTGGCTAAAATAATTGCATGATTATGTCTTTATACATAAGAATTTACCATTATTAATATGAATTATGAAATTTTTATAATCATAGAACTGGTGCATTTGACTTGTAGGAAAGATCACGTACAATCACCTACAAGAAAAGAAGGATGAGACCTGTTCTGAAGAACAAGTGATGACAGTTCAAGATTCACTCTAATAATCGAAAATGGAGAACGATGTCTAGGATGCAATATCAAGACCTGAAGGGAATTTCGTATTTCCATCATGCAGTAGATGGAAACATCGTGGGATACAAGGAAATATTCGTGGCATGGGGCATAGACTATGAAGAGACAATTGTAGCCACTAGAAATACACATGACAAGCAGAATCATGTGTGCAAATAAAAGAAGGCCTTGTACAAGCTCAGAAGGCACCCATGGGATAACACATACATGAGGATCTTGAAGATCACCTAGAGTAATGAAGATCTTAATCTTTGCTACAAGGTTGAATATGAAATCCTATAGATGATGACAAGCTCATAGATGAGTGTGAGAAGAACTTTTCAAAAGTTCAAGATAAAGGATCTTGGTATCCAGTGACCCTAGATGGATACATAGAATAATAGTAGCAGAGGAAGCTACTTGTCACTCTAGTACAGGAAGAGGGAGAATGATGCTCTGCTTCAGAGGGAGTGACTACAGAAGATCCTGAGGATCCACAAAGTACGATAAGATAGATAGCTTACTGATAACTCTAGGATTTACTGAGAGTAAAGAAGATTCCAACCTTTACTTCAAGGTTGAAGGAGGAAGACCAACGATGCTCATGTTATATGTCGATGACTTGTTCCTGACAAAAAAGAGGAACTCATTAAAGTTACAAGAAGGGGACTTGATGCTATGTTCGAGATGAAGGACTTGGATATGATGCACTACTTTCTAAGCATGGAGGCGTGGACAAGGGAAGTATGCAGTAGAGATCCTAAAGAGGTTCAGGATGATAGACTGCATAGCCATAACCACACCTATGGAATTGATCCTAAAGCTATTGAGTGTTTATTCATCAGAGTTAGTTGATGCCATGATGTATCATCAGATGATTTGTTCCTTGATGTACCTAACGGATACGAGACTAGATACTTGCTTTTCTATGAACACATTAAGACATGTTCACCTAATTGTTGCAAAGCATGTAGTGAGGTACCTGAAGGGTACAGTTGAGTATGGGATCAAGTATGATATGAATCTGAAGATTAACCTAGAGGGTTCTGTGGATTCAGATTGGGCGGGAAGTGACATTGATAGGAAGAACACTTCTTGGTGTATCAAGAAGCAGTCCTGCGTGGCACTGAATACAAAAGATGTTTCAACTTGCTATTTGGGAGGTAGTATGTTTCTTTTGAAAACTACTACTTGATTTGATTGATCTGAATTTCATTTTTGTATGATGCAGAGAGGAGAAGTGAAGCTCCAGTATGTGATCCAGATGGAGATCTCTCGAAAGAGGGAGTTCTAGCACAGCCAGTGAGATAAGTTGTCTGAGCATAAAATCCTGGTGAAGCTCGTAGGTGGCTCAGACGTAAATCGACCTATAGGTTTTCCTCAGATGTAATTGGTCCTGGAAAAAATCATAGGTTATCCTTGGATGTAATCAGCCTTGATATGATTCTATGCTAGAAATCACCATATTGAAGTTCGAATACTTCAACGAGAATCTTGGTGTTCTCCAGATCAAGGTTCCTTCCAAGCGGAAGTGATGAGCCTATGAGCCATTCTGACATGGTGAGATGATTGGTTCCTTCCATGGTCAGATGGCAGTGCCAGAGATGCTGTAATATGATTGTGGGTTGTGTTACCACATGATCAGTGTAGATCCATTCTGATTTGATTGAGGGATGTGTTCTCTAGGAGAATGGAGGAACCTGATCAGTTACCAGGAATAGTAATCCTAGAGCTAAGGGCCATTATGACGTGATTGAGGGATGTTTTCCCACATGATCAGCTATAAGTGTTGAATGCCATTCTCTGGGAGAATGGAGGCACCTGGTCAGTTACCAGGAATACTCATCCTAGAGCTGATAGCCGTTCTGATGTGACTATGGGATTGTGTTCCCAAATGATCAGATGTAAGTACAGAGCCATTCTTATGTGACTGTTAAATTTTATCATTCAATATAGCATTATCATAGGTTCTTTAACTTAGAGAATAACAAGCACAACAATCAAACATAAGAGACAATGAACACAATGTTTTTTCTCGGGGAAACCATAAAGGAGAAACCCCAATAAATTCCTTAGAGATAGAATCAACACCAAAAGAAAAACGCCGAAAACAGTAAGATGATCTCCCGAAAGCAGTATACTCTCTCTCTCTTGTCCCATCAACTTCTTCTCTCTCAGTTATGCGCTACAACTGAGTGTGAGTGAATGTGTGTGTAATAAATAGAGAGTCTCACTCTCTATTTATATTCTTTTGTTCACTTATCCTTTAGCTTTGTTATGTAGGCTCGAGTAACCACAACTAGGGTACTAATGACCCGACATACATTAACTCACCTAGGGCTGACTTATTTTGGAGAGTTTAATAACCTTACTGCCCCACAACTATGGGGACTTTAACCCTTGATCAATAAGGAGGGTTACCCTCTATGACTTTACATGACTTCTTTATATTATTGATTCTCCTGATAGGAACATCGGGGTATGACATGACTCAATTACATTACAAATAATTCCTGGAATAAACATCGGGGTCCAATAGATAAAATATACAATCCAATACATTCTAAAGTTACAAATACATCAACACTCCTGCTTAACTAAGAAGGTATTCGCTCGATGCAATTTATCAGTACAAGTCTTCTTCTCTGTATCATCTAGATTATCTTCATCTTCAAGTCATCTTCATATTCAAGTCATCCTCATCACTAGATATGGATCATCACTCAATCTGGATCATTACTTGATCAAAGTCACTGGATATGGATCATCACTAGATATAGATCATCACTGGATCATCACTGCTGGATCATCACTGGTCATCATCACGGATGCTATCTCTTGATTATTCTCATCATAGGAAGTTCTATAGAGCCATCCCTTTCTCATGATGGTTGTAGGCCGAGCCTCCATGTAGGTCTTCATATTCATTAGTACTTATATCTGGCCCAGTCAGAAAGGCCTGTCTAGCACTTATATCTGACCATGGGAGGGCCCGGCCTACCCCCATGTTAGAATGGTATGCCAAACACTCACATCTAAACATGGGATGAACACATCCACCACCATGTCATAATGTCCTATCCCTTACATCTGACCATGGGAGGGCCTATCCTGCCCCCATGTCAGAATGGCCTAGCCCTTACATCTGACCATCGAAGGGCCCAGCCTACCTCGATGTCAGGATGGCTCAGCCCTTACATATGACCATGGGAGGGCCCATCCTGCGCCCATGTCACAATGGCTCTACCCTTACATCTGACCATGGGAAGGCCCAGCCTGCCCCCATGTCAGAATGGCTCAGTCCTTACATCTGACCATGGGAGGGCCCAACTTGCTCCCATGTCAAAATGGCTCTACCCTTACATATTACCATGGGAGGTCCCATGCTACCCCCATGCCAGAATGGCTCAACCCTTACATCTGACCATGGGAGGGCCCAGCCTTCCCCCATGTTAGAATGGCGCTGCCTTTACATCTGACCATGGGAGGGCTTAGCCTACCCCCATGTCAGAATAGCTCAGCCCTTACATATGACCATGGGAGGGCCTAGCCTGCCCCCATGTTAGAATGGATCTACCCTTACATCTGATCATGTGGGAACACATCCCACAGTCACATCAAAATGGCCCTCAACTCTAGGCTGAGTATTCCTAGTAACTGACTAGGTGCCTCCATTCTCCTAGAGAATGGCCTTCAATGCTTATATTTGATCATGTGGGAACACATCCCATAGTCACCTTAGAATGGCTTAGAACTTACATCTGACCATGGATGGAACCAATCCTCTCACCATTTCAAAAGGGCTAATGGACTCATCACTTTCCCTTGGAAGGAACCTCAATCTGGAGAACACCAAGCTTCTCCCTGAAGTACTCAAACTTCACTCTAGCCATTTCTAGCATAGAATCACATCAGGGATGATTACGTCCAAGGATAACTTGCAATATTCGCCAAGACATATTACATCCGAGGAAAACCTACAGGACTGATTACGTCTAAGCAACCTACGAGCTTCTCCAAGATTTATGCTTAGACAACCTATCTCACCGGATATGCTAGAACTCCCTCTTTCGAGAGATCTTGATCTTGATCACATACTGGAGCTTCATTTTTCCCCTCTGCACCATACAAAAATGCAATTCAGATCAATCAAAGAAAATAATAGTTTTCAAAAGAAACATACTACCTCCCAAATAGCAAGTGACAACATATTTTTCCTCAGCTATGCTTAGTGCCATGCAGGACTGCTTCCTGCTACACCAAGAAGTGCTCTTCCTATCAATGGTACTACCTGCCCAATCTGAATCCACATAACCCTCCAGGTTAATGTTCTGATTTGCCTCCTACTTGAGCCCATAATCAATTGTACCCTTCAGGTACCTTGTTCAATGCTTTGCAACCATCAATGAACATGTCTCAATGTGTTCACAGCAAAGCAAATATCTAGTCTTGTATTCATCAGGTACATCAAGGAAAAAAATCATCTGATGATACATCGTGGCATCAACCAAATTTGATGAAGCATCACTCAATATCCATTAGAGGAAATTTGAGGTATAAAATGGGCCTCCTAAGGAAAATAATAAAATAATAGTTAAAATAATAAAATAACATTTAAAATAATAAAATAATAGTTATTAATTTTGAAGGAAGAATGAAAAAAACTACTTTTTGTGTTCGTATTTTTGACATATATCCTTGTCTTTTTACTCAAATTCTGAGCGAGAGAGCTTCAGAACTTAATTCCACATCCAATGAGTACCCACAGTGCATAATTTTGATGGACCTCGCTACCCCAAAAACAAGAAATACCTGAAAAATGTGATGATGACATCATCATCACGCTTTTTCAAGTATTTCTTGTTTTTGGGGAAGCAGAGTCTGTAAAAAGTATGTAGTGTGCATACTACTTAGATGAAGAATTAAATTCCACATCCAACAAGCTCTCCTGCTTGAAATTTGAGTAAAAACACAGGGAGATATGTCGAAAATATGAACAAAAAAAGTAGTTTTCTTTTATGACAAATATGTCAATTCAGCCATTATGGTTGACTCGTTTTATTGAAATTCTATTGGTTCTTGAATTCCAACTCACTAAATTTATTGTTGCCGTTTTTTTCTTATAAGGCCCATTTTAGACCCCAAATTTCCTCTAATGTTTAGGTTCGATGCCATAGGTGTGGTCATGGCCTTGTATTCTATCATCCCTTGTCCCAGGGAGATTCCATCCCCATTCTTCCAAAACTCCATACCTAGAAAGTAATGCATCATATCCAATTCCTTCATCTCAAACTCGGCAGCAAGTCTCCTTCTTGCATCTTTAATGAGTTCTTGTTTTCTGTCAGGAACAATTCAGTGACATATAACAGAAGCATCACTGGTCTTCTTCCTTCAACCTTGAAGCAAAGGTTGGAATCCACTTTACTCTTAGTAAATCCTAGAGTCATTAGTAATCTGTCCATCCTGTCCTACCATGTCAAACATCAGGATCTTCTACAATCACTCCCTCTGAAGAGAAGCTTCATTCTCCCTCTGTGTTTCGTACTCTATGCATTGAAACATTATGTGTCAGAGTGACAAGTAGCTTCATTTGCTACTAATATTCTATGTATCCATCTAGGGTCACTGGATACCAAGATCCTCTATCTTGAACCTTTTCAAAAGTTCTTGTTGCACCCATCTGTGAGCTTGTCATCCTCTATATGCTTTCATCTTCAACCTTGTAGCAAAGGTTAAGATCTTCATCAAGCTCATCATGTATGTGTTATCCCATGGGTGTCTTCTGAGCTCATACAAGGCCTCCTTTCATTTGCACACATGATTCTGCCTGTCATCTATCTTAACTTCTAGTGGCTACAAATGTCTCTTCGTAGTTTATGCCTTCTTTCAGTGAGAAGCCTCGTGCTATGAATATTGCCTTGTATCCCATGATGTTTCCATCTATTGCATGATGAAACTACAAACTTCTCTTCAGGTCTCGATACTACATCCTAGACATCATTCTTCTTGAACTGGTACACTCCTTCCCTTTCTTCTTAGCTACTTCTTGGAAGGTTCTTCATCAATGATGTCTCTCAACAGTGTTACATAACTGTCGTCATATTATTCTTCATCTTGGATTCTTTATTGAACTATCGTCACTTGTTCTTCGGAACAAGTCTTATCCTTCTTTGCTTGTAGGTGATTGTACACGATCTTTCCTACAAGTCAAATGCATTAGTTGTATGGTTCGAAACATTTCATAAGGAATATTCATAATGGAAAATTCTTATGCATAAATATATGATCATGCAACTATTTTAACCAATACAACATTCATCCATATCTCACGAAAACGTTTCTAGTTGCCTTCCATCTCTACCAGGACAACATTGAGATTGAGCACTAATCCAATATCTAAACAAAGAGGTTTCATTCTATATAAGTAGCAATGGAGAGTTGTATAGCACCATGAGATACTTACCCATCACATGCGTATTAGTAGTATACTATCATTAATGAAAATATTCTATCATGCATAATACATCAACTGAATATAAACAAATGCATAACAAAACAATATCATGAAATGACAATTCAATACTTATCTTTATTTGTTTCATGGGTAGACTCCTTCTTGAGCCTTCATCTTCATCATTTCTTATCCAAATAATAAGATGGGTAAGAGGTTCTTTAATAGTTGAGTTCTTCATATTCCTCATCACTTGAGGGAAATTCTTTGAATCTTGAAATATTTATGTTCAGTTGCTCCCATATTCTTTTCTCTTATTATGAGTCGAGCTTCTTCTTGTGTGTGCTCTTCCTAGAGTCTGCTTAATGTAATCACTTCCTTTTGGCACACATTCATCAAATGAATGAATCCCATGATCCTGGGAGGCCATTCAAGGTGGTTCTCATAACTTCTTCATTCTCCACTTCTTCTTCTACCGCTTCAAGTTGTTCTTTGATTTGAGAGACCCTTGTAAAGTATGACTGTATGGTCTCTGCATTATGGATCTTCATATTCTTCAACTGGTTTTTTAAGGTCATCTTCTGATTTATGTTCTTCCCTTAAAATAGCTTGGTCAAGGAATCAAACATCTCTTTCGGTGTTTTTATGGAAGACACTTGTGGTACAAGTTGATCCGTGATTGAATTAGCAATGATATTCTTTGCCTTGACCAAGTTCTTCTTGTGTCAGGCTTTTAGCCTCATCTCCCTCTAGAATTGGAACCTCTCCACTCCTGTAGGCATCCAATTCATTTTCTTTAGAAAGATCATACACTTCCATGCTTGGAAATTTTCAACTTCACCAAGCTTATCATCAATCTGATGTCATATATCATTTTGAAATGAGAACCTCAAATTAAAATAGCAAAAGATTTAGATCTTACCGATTGGAGGTGTCCGTCCTGGTTCCGAAGCTGGATGATCTAGGGTTTGTCAGAGAAGCCCTAATTTTAAAAACTTGGAATCTTTCAAATATGATTGGATATAAATATATACCTATTCAAGGTGAGCTATCCAATGTACTCATTTTCGGAAAACAGTGGAGGGAAGCTCCCAAAACAGGAAGCCCTAGTTTACCAATTTCTTCTGTAGAAATGCCTGATACTGTTTCTGCGGTATCTCCAAAAGTACTAATTCTCTATGTCTACAATTTTTTACCCGATTAGCCTCATCCGTCCTTGTTCTAACACCATAGCTTTCAATATAATTTGTTTCACCAATTAGGACATATTATGGTTTTCCCAAAGTGACATGTTTCAGGACTGTTCATAATAGAGAAGTTGTAAGGACTTCCACATGTCACTGTTTCATCTTCAGGGTATGAAATTTCTACCACATAAATTATAGTCCATTCCCTTTTTGGTATATCTTTATAAATTGAATTTGGACCTTGGTATCCCGATATATAGCAATGCTCCCTCGGTGTCCTATTTAGAGATCAATCCTGGAAGAGGTTGGAACCCTAACTTGGAGGAATATTATCTCCAAGAATTTAGAGAATCTGAGGCTGAAACTTTGGTGCAGTGTACAAAAGGAATTTATCTTCAATCTGTGAAAGTTTTGGCCACTAATAATTCTGAAATCCAAGATATAGCAAATGTACCAAAACTTATCAGTTTTAGTATTTAGGGTTTTTCCGACCTAGGATCAAACAAGGGTTCGACTTTCTCGGAGTTACACCCAACCAAAAATCTTGACCTAGGTCTGTAAAATTCATTTTTTATGAGGAGATAAATCCTATGTCAGGCTCACTAAAAAATTGTTCTATTGTAAAGATCCCTAATTTCTCGTACCAAAAACTAAAAATGCCTGGAATCTAATTCTGCTTCGACAGAAAGATGCGCCCTTCAATGGAGAGTCATCCTAGCATACTTTCGTGGATGGATTATGGAGAGAAACCCAAAAATTAAGAATCCATAGCTTCTGTAGCTGCATAATGTCTTCTTCTCAGGTTAGCTCTTATACCATGTTAAATTTTTATCATTCAAGCTAGAATTATTTTATAATCTTTAACTAAGAGAACAACAAGCACAACAATCAAACATAAGAGAAAATGAACACAAATTTGTTCCTCAGGGAAGCCATAAAGGAGAAAACCCCATAGCTTCCTCACAGATAGAATCAGCACCAAAATAAAAACCCCAAAAACAGTAAGATCATCTCTCGACAATAGTAGGCTCTCTTTGTCTTGTCCCAGCAACGTCTTCTCTCTTAGTTATGCACTACAACTGAGTGTGAGTGAATGTGTGTGTAATAAATAGAGAGTCTCACTCTCTATTTATATTCTTTCATTCACTTAACCTTTGACTCTATTATGTAGGCTCAAGTAATTCTAACTCAATTATGTAAGATCGAGTAACCACAACTGGGGTACTAATGACTCGACTTACGTTAACTCACCTAGGGTTAACTTCTCTAGGAGATTCTAATAACCCTAGTGCCCCACAAATGTGGGCAATTTAACCCTTGATCAATAAGGAGGATTACCCTCTATGACTTTACATGACTTGTTTACATTATTGATTCTCCCGATAGGAGCATCGAGGTATGCCATGACTCAATTACATTACTGATACTTCCCAGAATAAACATCGGGGTACAAAACATAAAATATACAAGTGAATACATTTAGAAGTTACAAATACATCAATAGTGACTATGCGATGTGTTCCCACATTATCAAATGTAAGTGAAAATCCCTTCCAACATGCTGGATTGGTTCCTTGCATGGTCATATGTAAGTGCAGATCCCTTCTTACATGCTGGATTGGCTCCTTTCATGGTCAGATGTAAGTGTAGAGCCCTTTTGACCTATATGTTGGATTGGTTCCTTGCATGGTCAAATGTAAGTTCAGATCCTTTCTGACATAGATGATTAGATTGGTTCCTCTCATGGTCATATGCGAGTGCTGGGACTTTCCGACATAGATGACTAGATTGGTTCCTCTCGTGGTCAAATGTGAGTGCTGGACCTTTCTGACATAGATGAGTGGATGGGTTCCTCTCATGGTAAGATGTGAGCACTGGGAGTGCCTTTCTCACATGTATGTTGGATTTGTTCCTTGCATGGTCAGATGCAAGTGTTGGGTGGGCCATTCTAACTTAGGGTCAGATATAAGCACTGAAGAAGACCTACATGGAGGCTAGGCCTACAAATAAAATGAAAAAAGGCTGTCTCTGTAGAACTTCCTATGACGAGAAGAATGAATATGTAGCACCATTTGAATGAGATAGCAGAAGCAGTGATGATGATGATGATCCAGTGACGATCCAGATCAAGTGGTGAACCACTGATGATCCAAACTTGATGAATATGACTTAGCAAATAAGATGACTTGAAGATGAAGATGACTTGATGATGAAGATGACTTGAAGATGAAGATGACCTGAAGATGAAGATGATTTGATGATGATCCCGATGATACAGAGAAGAATACTTGTGCTGATAAATTGTGTCGAGAGAATACCTTCCTAGTTAAGATGGATTTTTGATGTATTTGTAACTTTGGAATGTATTCACTTGTATATCTTATGTATTGCTCCCCGATGTTTATTCTAGGAAGTATCTATAATGGAATTGAGTCATGTCATGCCCCAATGTTCTGATCGGGATATTCAATAATGTAAGCATGTCATGTAAAGTCATTGAGGTTAACCATCCATTATAAGTTCGGTCAATAGTCCCCATGATTGTGCCAAGGTTAACCCTCCTTGTTGATCGAAGGGAAAATTCGCCATAGTTGTGGGGCACTAGGGTTATTAGACTCTCATAGAGATGTTGGCCCTAGTAAGTAATTTTTAAGTTGGTTCGACATGTTGAAGTGGACATTAAGTGAACAAAAGAATATAAATAGAGAGTGAGCCTCTCTATTTATCACACACACACTCACTGACTGGGGCGCATGAGTGAGAGAGGAGAATCTCTCTCAATAGAGAGAGAGAGAACATGCTGTTGGAGATCATCTTTATGTTTTTGGGTTTTACTACTGCCATTGGTGCTCATTCTATCCCTAAGGAAGTTGTGGGGTTTTCTCCTTTATGGTTTCCCCGAGGAAAATTCTTTGTGTCTCTTATCTCTTTTGTTTATTGCTATGAATGTTATTCTCTCAGATAAGATCCTAAGATCATATTGCTTAAATGATAAAAATCTAACATGATGAAGTTCAAATAACTTATAGTGCATTTTACTTACTCTCCATGTTTTCAGGTCATGTTTTAAGGGGATATTACATCCTTTCCCATTTAGAATTAACACTGTCATCGGTGTTAAATGTAATTCAAAGATTTGTTTTCATTCCCCCTTTATCTTATCATTTCTTTCTTCTCAATCCTTTGCGATGTCATTCAATTTTGTGGTCCTATAACCTGTTGTCTACAAGATATCCTAAGGTCTACCTAGAATCTCCTCAGATCCATATATAATTTTAATGTTAACACAATATTGAATAACTAAAACATGTTGTACTCGACCCTTTTGGAGTGTCCTTCTTTATTAAAATCCTTCAGAATATACCTATGCATGTCCACTATGGTCAACATCAACATCATAGGTATAAATCAAAATCCAATACTATTTAATTTCATGATTCACAATTATTCTAGTATTCCTTTTTATTTTGTTTACTGGTAGCTAATCACATTACCTTGTAGGAGTGAATTTACTTACATCGCATATACCTTTACAAGTATTATTCTTTGTAAGTTCCTTTCTGGTTTCTCTTGGATGTCCTCCATCCAAGAAACCACTTGCCAATGGTACTCTCAGCACTAATCCAAGCTACCCAACATGAGGACGATACCCTTGTTCGAGCATATCTCGTATCTATGTTATTCAGGGTGCTTCACCAAGATCAAGTGCTTCCTTTCTCAGACACTGTAATACCTAGACTTTTTCATGGATCCCCTACTCTCGTGAAATTCCTATCACATTCTACGGAAAGGGGTCCCACCAAATGACTTACACCTGGGTGTCCCCATGGATGCATACTGGTGTCTAGATGGATGAGGAGAAAAACATGTACCTCATGCTCAATCATGTACCTCTTGTACAACATGTACCTCATGTACATCCTTCTTTTAGTTTCTCATAGAAACTATTTTATTTGATTGTCTGAAGTCCTGGTATCCTGGTTTTCCACATGGCTCACTGTATTATTTCCATTAACAAGCATTGGTATTTGCATCTTTTCTACAATTAATAAACCATGATATTTATCATTGTATAGCATCAAAATTTTGAAAACGATGATTTTCACAAGGATGGATGGATGGATGATCTATTATTGCAAACATAATGATTTTCATATTTTATTAAACTTTAGATATGTGCATACTTTCAACAAATAAGAAAAATATGTTCCTAGCGTAGTTATCCCTCAATCACATCCATCTTGATGCATAATAATATTTACTATGGATAACAACTTATCCAATCTTTAATCGAGGATTAACAATAGTCTGGTTACCTCATTCTAAGCTGATCGTATTATCTTACCAATTGCTAAACAATCAGTATCAAGCTTCTTTGACTCAACAACAGTAACTGTTCCAGATGTTCCTGTTTCCTAGAAAGTCACTATGACATCCCCATGGATGCATACTCGTGTCTATATGGCCGAGGGGAAAAACATGTACCTCATGTACATCCTTCTTTTAGTTTCTCATAGCAACTATTTTATTTGATTGTTTGAAGTCCTGGTATCCTTATTTTCCAAACGGCTCCTTGTATTATTTCCATTAGTAAGCATTGGTACCTTCCTCTTTTCTACAAGTAATAAACCACAATATCTATCATTGTATAGCATCAAAATTTAGAAAACGATGATTTTCATACTTGCTACAAATAATAAAAGTATGTTCCTGGCATAGTTATCCCTCAATTACATCCATCTTGATGCATAAGAATATTTACTATGTATAACAATTTATCCAATCTTCAATAAAGGTTTAAGAGAAGTCCGGTTACCTCATTTTAAGTTGATCGTATATTCTTACCAATTGCTAAACAATCAGTATGAAGCTTCTTTGATTCAACAACAGTAACCATTCCAGATGTTCATGTTTCCCAAAATGTCACTATGACATGACAATCCTATTGTTAGTGCATCACTTCATAACATAATCATTAGAGAAGAAATTATTTCTAAACAAAAAAATGCAGTTATTGAAATATTTCTTTTGGTCTTGATACAATTTTATAATTAAACCAAGTCAAATAATACTAAGCTTACCACTTACCACTAAGCCTTTTCAATTCTAGTTATCCATCACAGAGTTTTCTAATTACTTAAATTCCATTAAGTCACTTATATTTCCAAGACCATTCCTCATTTACCAAAAGAATTTTCTAGAGGAAGTTTACAAAACATATATTAATTTGGATTGATATATTATGTAGTCATACTTTTATTGATCTAACTTTAGAATGCATAAATTTTATTCTTTTATCAAAATCATTTCCAATGTTTTCTCAAGGAAACCCTAAAACTACCAAGGTCATTATGAGGCAGGAATTATCATGGCATGTGATAACAGTAATGTTATTGCCTAGTTTTTTTAAAGGAATCATTATTCCCCAATAAACTTTCAAATGACACTTAAATTGTATCATGAAACTTGTTTTAATCAAATGTCTGATAAACGTTAGTATCTCTAGTAAACACATCTTGTTATACTAGCATAACTTCTTCCTACTAAGGTATAAATTACAACAACCTATTATGGAGATATAACTTTTGTATAGTAGGACACCTCAACTTGCGTCAAGGGATATCATTACTGGTTACCTTTGAAATACCAAATATATGTCATAAGAGAAACAGTTGTCCTTTCCACTAATTGAATGGGGTTAAAATATCTTTATACGGTCTTTCCTCAAGTATCAACTTTAATTAGAATCTAACTATTATCTCTTAGTTCAGAGAAGATATGCATAATTACTTAATAGTCCATAAAAATTTATTGTAAGGGACCTACATCTTTCCATTTGTAATATCTTTTTCCCTAATGTGTACAATACTTAACCGTACTCAAAAACAATGAGAGGGTACTTATCTCATTTATTCTTACTGGATCCTCAATTGAGTTTGAGTAATATCGGCATTCACCCCTAGATTTCTTGACAGAACATTAGACATTAAATTAATTTCTTTGAAAAAAAATTCCATGGTTAGTACACTCTTTATCATTGTAACAACACAGGCATAAAGATAACTAATGGAACTTTCTTCAATCTACATTGGCTTATGCAACTCCATAAAAGTGGCTAAATGGTACTTACATATCATCTTTTAAATATAAATGACTCAGGAGACAAACGTGGTTTACCTTATTACCTTATGTTATCTCTACCAACTCAATCCTTATTTCACCCAACTTGTATTTCCTGATTTACATTCTACCCATATAAGCCCAAGTGTTGCAACTTGAGCTCTGATACCATATGTAACATTCCCAAGTTTACTCAAAATAAAATATGAGATAATGGTGTAAAATTATTGTTTTCTTTTGCTTTTAATATACCCAAGAATTCAACCATGTTAGTCTCTTTAGAGCGTGAAATCACATCATTGTAAATACATACATTAGAAGAATAACATCCCAAGTTTTCATTATTTTACTTCATTTCCTCACATTATACATTTACCCTAATAAAAATTCCATGGTAGTAAGATCTTACACATTTTAATTTCTTATCTGTAAATCAACATCTTGAAATCAAAATGTTTAAACATGAGGTATTGAATACTTTAACCATATGCTTGAGAGTATTCTCATAAACCATTATACCAATAAGAATAATGTATAATAAGAATTTATGAACATCATCCATGCATTAAATACCATACTGAAATTTAGTGTAAAAAAAACCATAAAGCATAGATAAAAAAGGAGAGACATCATATACGTGGTTCACCCAATCCATGAGGCTACGTCTACCAAAGATTCCGAGTCTTTATATTATTTTATCAATCATAGGATTTACATTTTTGTGGCACATCCATTGCCTCCATACTCATTCACTGAGAATATTATCCAATTACTATTTTACTTCTTTGTAAGGTTTTCCATTTAAAAGGAATACCCTTTTACATAAACATATTCCAAAATTACCAGAGGCATTCCTCTTCTATATTTTTAACAACTATAGAACAATAACTAATTACTAATCTGAATGCATACTTTGAATCCTAACAAGGTTTCAATTACAAAACTACTGACATCATACATAATATCTAGGAGATTTATCTCATCAAAACAAGAGTTCAGCCGATATATACATATTAACAATGTTTTATCCACTCATCATAATATGATATAATTTTACACAAATTTACTTATTATTAGCAGCATTCCTTCTTAGGCTATAATATGACTTATTTACATGAACACCTTTCTTTTCCTCTATTTACAAGCATGCCTTTCATTAACAATGATCAATGAATCTAAACCAATTTAAAGTTATGTTTAAACATGATCTATAATACAATCAAAAGGGGCTTGGGTGCGATCTCATTAATCCTTACACACTAAGAACCACCCTATATATAAAATATATCCATATAGGAAAATGTAACGGTTTTCTTATGACTACAACCACATCATCCATAACAAAAGGATCAGCCATTTTACTTAAATGAATGGATATAACATTCATTGGATTCCATTCTCATTGCATTTACATTTAATATGAAGACCATTACCTTGCGCATAAGTCACAGGTAATTTTAACATGCAAATTCTTCAACACATGACAATGCATCCATATACAATACAATCAACATCTTTATAAAATACAAGAATCTAAGTTTCAAAACTTATCTTATTAAGATTGTAGTCTAAAGTTATACCTTTATATCACAATACACTTCTTTAAAATAATCGCATACATACTCTATGTATTAGAGAGAGATATATATCTATATTAATGTAATTACATTTAGATCTCAACCCATTTCTTGGAGTAATCATATGCATACTCTATATTCTATATATATGAGAGGTATATATATATAAGTATATAAATTATTTAGATGTTTACCACACTTCCACATACACTATGTGTTTAGAATGGCATGTATCCATTTATATATAGATAAAATTCAAACTATTTGCAAAGTGTTCTTTTAAACTCTTGGTGAAATATTAATTCAACATTGAATACAACAAGCCACTTGATTGGGCTCTTAGAGGTGTCATCTAGAATTTAAATCCTGTAAGATAAAAAAAAAAATGAGAAAGCAAGTGCCCGATAAAGAGCTTGCAATCTCTATTTCTTCATTAAAACACACCGTATTCTACATGTCTATCCAATTAAACATTGTCGGTCTATACTTTCAGATCCACACAATCTCTATTTGTTCATTAAAACCCACTATATTCTACAGGTCTATCCAATTAAACATTGTCGGTCTATACCTTCATATCCACACAATCTCTATCTGTTCATTAAAACACACCATATCCTACAAGTCTATCAAATTAAATATTTTTAGTCTAAACTTTCAGATCCACACAACACACCGTATTATATAGGTATCTCCAATTAAACGTTGTCAATCTATACTTTCAGATCCACACAATATCTATTTGTTCAGTAAAACCCACCATATCCTATAGGTCTGTCCAATTAAACTTTGTCGGTATAAACTTTCAAATCCACACAACACACCATATTCTACAGGTCTATATAATTAAATGTTGTCGGTCTATACTTTCATATCCACACAATCTCTATTTGTTCATTAAAAAAAACATATCCTTCAGGTCTGTCCAATTAAACATTTTCGGTCTAAACTTTCAAATCCACACAACAGACCGTATTATATAGTTCTGTCCAATTAAACATTGCTAGTCTATACTTTCAGATCCATACAATCTCTGTTTGTTCATTAAAACACACCGTATCCTACAGGTCTGTCCAATTAAACGTTTCTGGTCTAAAATTTCAGATCCACACAACACACCGTATTCTATAGGTCTGTCCAATTAAACGTTGTCGATCTATACTTTTTGATCCTCACAATCCCTATTTGTTCATTAAAACACATCGTATTCTACAGGTCTATACTTTCAGATCCACAATGTTTTAAGATATCCTAGGAAACTATTTAGATCCACATAAATCTATTAAAACAAAAAAAAATAGTTTTGCATGTATAAATACATGTTGAGGGCCAAAAACCAACGAAACGGATCGCAGGAAATCAATGCCTTCATATCTAGAAATGTTACCAATTACGAAAAATCATCGGCAATCAACCCACATTCAGATTTGTTAGGATGGATCCGCAAGCATATAAGTAGATGGACATCAATTGCCGGATCAAAATGTTTAAAATGAAAATAGCAGGCAAGATGGATACCCATCTCCAAATCAAAATGTTTTAAAAAGAATTTGTAGGAAACTAATATTTCCAGATCTAAATATGTATTAAAATGATAGCAAAGTGGAGATTCATCTCCTGATCAAAAGGTTTAAATGAAGTCACAGACAAGATGGAATCCATCTCTGGATCGAAAAAGTTTAAAAAGAAAAACATGATTCAACTACGAATACAAATGAAGTCGCAGCAATGAAAATAGACTTTTAGATCTACTAAGCATTCAGATCCAAAAAGGAATTTATTAAACATTATTTTTAGATCAAGAATCAAATCTAAAAATGTACATATTCCTTAGCGCATACCTGGAATTCTTAAGTCTACTGCAAAGAACACAACATGTCCATAGGTTGACTCGAAGGCTGGTTCGGGCTCGCACCATTCGTTGTTGCCATCCCTAAATCCCTTTCTTTAATACAATTTGCAAAACTCTCCTTATATATATATATATATATATATATATAAAATTCGGCAATTGCATTATTCGATTTAAAAGATCATTTAATTAAGCCATGAAAAGGTTCCTTTAATGTTTTATAATTCCTATTTGATATAGGAAATAAAACACTTTTATCCCAGGTATCATGATTTCTTCTTTTCATTATACCCCCTCAAGATTTCGGTTCTTTTTTTTGTTTAAAAATACTTATGTATAACCTTCAGGTGTCTAAGAAAATTGTGTTTCCTTCCATACATACATACATACATACATACATACATACATACATACATACATACATACATACATACATACATATATATATATATATATATATATATATATATGAATATTCCAATTATGTTAATATCCTCTTTCCTCAATCAATCATAAATTATTTATTATTAGTGACTTATTGGGGTGTCGTAGTTTCGAAATGGTAGGTACCACTCACAATTTAAGCATGTAAGGAGTTGATGCGCATTCACTTACTATTAAGGACCTTAAGTCCTAGGTGAGTAGTTTTAACTCGCTTCCCTTTTATAAGTTATTGAAACCACCATGACGACGGTTATCGTTACTAGACCCTTAAGGCCTCACTCATCCTTTACCTTTCCCCTAGTGGCCTAACTGTATCACTTTCATTCACACATTGACAAAGTTCGAATTACTTACACTTAATTTTACTTACTCTCCATTTTTTTAGGTCATGTTGTAAGGGTATATTACAACCAACATGTTCAAGAAAGAGTTCTCTCATAAACGGGCCAGCAACCCAAAGAAAGAAGGGAAAGAAGAACACACCCCTAAACCTCCAGAAAGAGATTATGATAGTCTTTCTAGTGATAATTCCCTTTATCCTTGTAGAAAGAGATTATGATAGTATTTCTAGTGATAATTCCCTTTATCCTTGTAGAAAGAGATAGAGGAATGATGACAACCTATAGGGAGAGTTCAGAAAGATAAGATCCCCAACCTATGAAGGGGAGATGAACACTAGGGAAAAAGCTAAAGAATGGCTTCTCGGTATGAGAAAATAATTATGAGTCTGTAACAACTCGAGTGAGATGAAAGCCCATCTAGCCATCTATAATTTAAATGGAAAATGAGCTAGATGATGGAGATACCCAAAGCATACCAAGAAAGATGAGGTAAACGAAATACAATGGAGCAACTTTTGCAGAATTGTTGCGAAAAAATACATGTATGAAAGATTCTTTTGCAGGAAGGTGAAAGAGTTTCACGAGTTAAGAATGGGTTCCATGACCATGGATGCTTTTATTAACATATTTCTAGATCTGTTACATTATGTGCCATACATAAAGGATGAGAAAGTGAAAATACAACAGTTTTTAGGATGTCTTCATCCCAAATTTCAGGAGAGGATTGAATTTGACATGCCTAAATCATTGGACACCACCTTACACAAAGCTAGGATTTGCTATGAACATGGAAAGCTAAGGCAAGAGAACATCAACAAAAGCATAGACAAGTCTAGGACCTTCTCGAAGAACCACAACCCAGGTTTCAACCCACCTCCTTATAGAAAACAAAACAATAGTTTTCTAGCCAATAAGAACTTCAACAAGACAAGTAGAAAACCATGTGTACCAGCTCCAAATGCTAACAAATAAGCAGGAAATGGGGGAGCCGATGTTTCCCCACTGCAAATCAAATGCTATAAATTCCAAGGGCCCCATTATGCCTAATACTGTAAGAACAAGACCAATGGAGTCTTGCGCAATTTACAAGAAGAGCCAATGATAGAGGACATAGCTGGAACACAGTGAATTTATGCATCCTTGGATGGTTGATAGGCATACCATCAGGCTACCATGGTTGAGATAGAAGGTGAGGATTCCAACACTTCTATTTTAATATCGATTGACCCCGGTGCTTTCCAAAGCTATGTATCTCCTAAAATTGTTCAATATATGTAAACTAGAGAAAGTTAAACATGAGAGACCATAGCTGGTGCAATTAGCCACTGGAACGAAATGAAAGGTTTCTGAAATAGTTAGAGATTGTCAAGTAAACTTGAATGGTTTTCCTTGTAGAATAAACCTAAACATCCTACCCCTAGGATTGTATGATATACATATTGGCATGGACTGATTGGAACAACACCATGTCATGCTTGATTTTTTACAAAAGTAAATGTTGTGTACAGATAGGCAAGGGAATCAGGTAAAGATTCAAGGTATTCCTAAGAAAGTTTCTATAAGGTAGATATATTCTTTACAAGTAAAGAAGTTCTTTAGGAACAGATTCAAACTCTTTGTAGTGAACATCCAGGACATCGAATCTGAAAGAGAAAAAAACATCAAGGAATTTCCAGTTCTCATAGAATTCACAAACGCATTTCCTGAGGAAATCCCAGTATTACCACCAAAACGAGACCTATATTTTTCCATAGAACAAACACGAGAGTCAGTTTCGACTTCAAAATCCCTTTACCCCATGAGCGCACCAGAGTTGGTCAATCTCAAAATACAGTTGCAGGAGTTGATTAAGAAGGGATATATTCAATCGAGTGTGTCCTCTTTAGGAGCACTGATACTTTTCGTAAAGAAGAAGGACAATACGATGCAAATGTGCATCGATTACAGACAACTTAACAAGATGACTATCAAGAACCGATACCCACTCCCTAGGATTGATGACTTGTTCGATTAAGTAGGAGGAGCCAAGATCTTTTCTAAGATCGAACTACGATCTAGATACCCTCAGATACAAATCTGTGACGAGGATATTCATAAAACCCCATTTATTATGAGGTATGACCACTACGAGTTTGTAATGGTGCCATTCGGGTTGATCAATGCACTCGTGAAATTTATGTGTATGATGAACAATATCTTCAGTAGATACTTGGATAAATTTGTTTTCATCTTTATAGATGAAATCCTAGTTTACTCTAAGTGTAACGCCCAATATATTGACTTAGGCATGTTTTTTAGTTAGACTTATTACACTGTATTTTCTTATTTTCTATGGACTCAACTATACTGAGTAAACTATATTTTGGCATGTTAGAAATGATTATATACTGATTATGATGTTATAATGTTATCATGCTTATGATCTGATTATGATTTTATGATGTTATCATTCTTATGCTCTGATTATATTATTACGATGTTATCATTCTTACATTGATGCTTGATTATGATGTTATGATGATTAACATGCTTATGCAGATGCTCTAATTATGATGTTATCATTCTTATGATATTACTATGCTTATGCCATTACTATGTGGTAGTCATCATTAGATTCCTTTATTTCATAACAAAATAAAGCATGTATTTGATTGTAATTCTTGATATGATATATATGATGTGGTACATGGATACCCACCCATGATGCAATCGATTTTATTATTTTATGCGATGAAAGGAAATAACGTTGATAATATGGACCAGCTATTGATTTAATATTGTTATGAATGGATGTTTTCATAGTGCTAACCCACATGGTACAGGGGCTATGTGATAGTCGGGTTTGTGATGGAAAGTATGACGTAATACATCTCTTGAAGAGAGCCTTAATTTCCAAAGCGATGATACCATGACATGTACCAATAACCTCAGTAGTAGCATAGTATGGTTTGATGGGGTATTGACATAGTATGTTTAGAGGGATGGATGTATTTCCCACCCTATGTCACTCTGATACCCGAGGTCATGGCAGGGCAGTGCTGAGACACGCTCCCCAAGTTGTTATGATGACGACGATCAGATGCCTGCTAGGAGAGGCTAGGTCTGCTAGTTAGTCGATGCTACCACTCTCAGGTTCTATGTGGGAAGGTTAGTACAGATGGAATCGACTTTGTACTAGCAGAGGAAGGAAAGTGAGAATGCGAATGTAGGTTAGGATGGGAATACATGTTAGTTAGTATTGTTGAGGGTTGGAAATTTTATGTTACCGAATCAGGGATGGTAGGTACCCATATTGATTAACTAATTAATAATAACATAACTGTTAGATAACTCAGAATGTGAAAGTTATCATAATATATCTGTATACTTTTCCAATTGCGTGAAATATTATTAGTATCATCTAGAATTTAGGTGGTTTGGTTGTAGTACATTTGTAGTCTGTCCATGTACTACCCATGCATGCACACCTCACGCATGCACGTTAGTATGAACATACAAATATATAATATGTCAGTTAATCATTTAAGTTGTAATAAGCAACCAAATATTTGTGTATTGATCTATTCAGATAATGGATGTTTAGTGGTTAGGGAATGTGTATGAATGAGTCAACAAAACTATTTGTTAATTGTATAAAACAATTAAGAGAAGTATTGTCACTATGAAATATTAATTGAAAAACATTAACCTTGGATAGTTGGATGGATTAACTAGTAATCATGATTTATTTAAACCTGTAAATGTACCTTATTTATTTAAAAACAATGTAATAGATTAGTGCGAGGGTACTTAACAATAAACATATACATGTCGATGTTATTATTAAAATCAATTAATAATAATACTACCATTAATTATTTATTGATTAATTATATTAATTATTATTATTACTGTTATTATTATTTATTTATTATTAGTGTTTATTATTAGAAATTATTATTAGGTTATCAATAACAAATAATAATTGACGATACAGTTATTGCCATTATATTACCATTAAACCTAATAATTAAATAAATAATGTTGGTGTCATTATTTAAGTTGGTTATGTTTTAAATTAAACATATTCAATTCAATGGGATAACTATTTAATAATTGTTCATCGTCTCGTGAAGGGTGATGAAGTGCACAGTTCAAGAAAATTAATTAACATACAACTCATTTCATAAATAATCTGAACCAATTTGACTTCCCAAGAAAGAAATAAATAATACTTAGTATTTTATTATGAGGGAGGTGGTGGAATAAAGGAGGATGGAAGGAGGTATAAGGAGGGGGAATCGAATGGTTTTGGGGGGTGATTTCGGAGACTTTTTGGGAAAATTTTAGAAGAAAAGAGAAGGAGAGTGTTGTAACAGAGGAGGGGAGAATCATTGAGGAGGGGGTTAACTCAAGAGTTGAAAATTACAGTTGGAAGAGAAAGAAGTTGCTATCAGGTTTATCGTTACATGGGCTCAGGGGCTAGGAAACATGTTGGTTTCCTAGGGCCATCAAGATCAACGCTGGTCAGTAGGGTGGATCATCGGGTCTAGAAACAAGGTTCGGACTAGTGATAGGAAAATCTACTGCAACAAGGAAACTATCTTCATCTTGCATAAGTTTCAGGTATTTTTCTTTGTAATCCTCTCATCAATAGTAGTGCAAATATAAATAAATAAACATGCTTGGAAATTAGAATTTGATTAAATGTTATTATGTTGTAAATAGTTAATAGAAAATTTTCTAACTATTGGTAAATTTCAAAGTTAAAATCTTGCATTTATTGTTACTGCTAATTACTCTCAATTCAAAGAAAATAATACTTAGAGGTAACAAAGTTATAATTGAACCAAGAGACTCATAGAAACAAAATATGATTTCTTTATCTTTTTTATTTTCAGAAGGAGAAAGCTTACATATTTAACAGTTTTGACTTAGTGCTCTTCCCGAGAGGTTAAGCGCTACAAAATGTTATTAGAGCCATGGCTCAGACACTTAGACCTTACGACTTGTCGACACCTTAAGCTTTCAAAAAAAAATTACCCTATAGTGTGTCGAAAATCTACAAATTAAGACAAAAAGATTACATTGAAATAATCTCCAAAATATTGTCTTGAAAACTACTTGTGCATACCATTGAAAATTACCTACACAAACCAAGAGAAAACATTATTAAAAAATATTCATGTATTATAATAGAATGAATGCAAAATTTATAGAAATTTCTGCAATTTTTTTGCAAATGCTTAATCGTTCTTATACAAACTATTAAGTACATATATAATGTAATACATAACAAAAAAAAAAATATTTGCAATAAATAATGTAATACATAACAAAAAATAAATAAAAAAGAATTATATATATATATAGATATAATAATTGCAACCAGAATATAATGTAATACTTATAATTGTAAGTAGATTATATATAAATTTAGATGTCTAAAAATATTCCATTTTCTCAAACCTTCAATTGAATCTCAAAGCACTTACTCCAAGTTTCACCAAGAAGAAAGAGTCTACTCTAATGCTCAATGCGACCTCTCTATTGTTGGAAAATGTTAAAATGTTAAAATTTGTGAACGAAAAAGAAAAAAACGTGTAACATTAACTTTTAATAACTATATATATCTATCTAATATCTATTATTAAGTAACCAAGATTTACAGAAAATTATTTACAAATAAATAAAGAAACAAAAAAAAAAAAAAAAAAAATTCCATTAGTAAACGAAGCCAACCAACTATTCTAAAATAACATATACCAGGCCTAGAGATTATCTATGTACTAGGTCAGCTTCCTCGTTCCGCTCGTCTAGTAAACATGGCCTGGAAGGAAACATCACAATTCCTCATTGTGGAGCCTTTCCCTTTAAGAAAACTTATTTATTTACTTTTTTCCTTTTGGTACAACTTCCAAATCCCACACATCTTGATGCTCAGTTAATAATCCAAGTTAGTAAAGTTTAATTTTAAATTATCACAAGTATGGAAACACCCAACCCTCCCCTAAAACGCATAGGTTAAGAAAAAAATATTCCAAACCTATCTATCAATTTAATAAAAGGAAATAGATGCCACACATCCCTTTTAACAGAAAACAAGTTCCACTCCTATGCAAATAGAGGAAGCATATTAACCTCCGTGTGCCGAAGAAAAAAAAACGATCCCAATCTCCAAACGTTCTGCCAGTTATCTGCAGAAAGTAACTTACCTACGCATCTCATCTGCCCATAGTTATTTAACATTTTATATACCATTTTAACCAGAAAGAATAACACAGTATTTTACGAGATTGAGTGGAAATTTGGGTTTTTATTTTATGTAGCTATCTTCCCCAACTCAGGTTATGCAACTCTATTAGTTGTCTAAAAAAAATAAAAAATAAAAAACACGAAGGTAAGTGAGGCTTGTTTAGTGGCCATACATTTCCTATTTTCTAGTACGATTTATATAGATGAAGAACTTAGCAATCACATTCTATGCACACTATTGAGCACTACAAAATGATTCAATGGATTTTGAAGCCCAAAACATAAAATAAAAATATAAAAAAATAAAATAAAATAAAAAAGCAAAAATGCTCCTATTTCTTTCTGGTCTATGTCCACACCACACCAGTATTTCCACATGCCCATAGGTCATAGCTCGAACCCTTACCTTGAATTGCTTGTAAATGCCATAATACCAATGCTTTAACCAACACTCTTACCTTAAAGCTTGCTTATCAAACAAAGTTTTCCATCCTCGTAGGGAAGATGTGTCATATCAGATTCCTGAACGAATGCAGCAAAAGTCATTAAGAAGGTGTGGTTACATTTCATTAACTTGAACGTTTTCTGAAGTGCCGACCTTTGCAACATGGAGTAGAGCTTGGTGTTTCCTGGCCGAAATGTACAGAGGTTGATCTTCTCTAAATGCTCTCTTCAAGCTGTTGTATCATGCCAAGGGAGGACATGGGAGACATATATACTTGAACTTCTACCTTCTGCTTCCCAGCAACACTCAGTCAGTCTACAGCTTGCATGCCTCCGATCTTCTGTAATGAGGTTAGATATGCCCCTTTAGGATTCCAAGACGGAGATTGGGTTATGATATACTGGAATATCTAGTGTACATATATGAGAAATAAAACCAAACCCTGCAACGTAAATATATTCCATGACTTCAAGGTTGAAGAGCCTTTCCTCTATCATCTGAGAAACCTAGATAATGGTAGAGATGGCTAGCTAACCGCCCACTAGTGAATACCATTGAAATGGATGGAGAAATACCTCGCGTGCGGGTGAGAGATGACGGGTTCTTGGAGGAAGGAAGGAAAGGGGGAACTCAAGACCATGGACCAGCCACTTGATGGCATGTTTGTGGATGCATGGAGTGCATGCATTCGGTAGTCACATGGGCTTCTTATGGGAATATAAGAAATGGGTTGTTAGGGAAAATGGAAAATGGAAGAGAAGGAGGTAGGGTGGTGCAAGAAGAAGGTGCTGGCATGTAGAAGGAGGAAGATGCTGCCACGTGGAAGGAGTCCCATGGAGGAACGGTAGGTGAAGAGCCCCATGGAAAAGCCTTCAGGTGGGTGCGTGAAGTAAGCTAAGCTAAGGTAGGAGCAAGGTTAAAAAAATTCAGTTTTTAATTTTCATATTTTATTTTTAACATACATCCTAAATATAAAATTCTTAGGATGATTTAATTACCATTTCATAAATTTGTGTATACAATGAACTAATTTAATTAATTATAAATTAATTACTTCATGATCTATTTAAATTAGATGGTATTATTAGCTTATAAAATTATTTATTTAAAGGTTATATGTTATGCTTTAATTAATTCTAGATCATGAGTATACTTACATCATATGTTAATTAAACTTTATATTAATGCTCACTTAATATTAGATGCTAAGGTTAAGGTATAACAATTTGAATTTAGGTGTTTCTATACTTAGAAAAGTCATTGCCGATGCTACAACATATATTCTAAGAGTTGAAACAAACACAAAATACCAAAATAAATACACCACTAAGACCAACACAACGAGATGAACGACTAGACCTTAATTTACTACATGATGAAATCATTTAATACAAACAACAATGCACATTTTAACGAATTGTTATTTCACGACACAAATTATTCCGTGTATAGTGGTTTGTATCTAGATTTTAAATTTCCCATGTATATGATTAAAGGACTAAGGATATTATTTCACTTCAATGACCTAGTGCCTATCATGGTTTAAACACATAGAGGATGAGGTCGAGGTCGACCACACTCACCACCTTCACAAGTACCACCGCTGATGTCACTAAGGACAAGCTCCACTCCTAAGATGGAGGTTATACTGAGATCCTTGGAAACCATTATGTCCAAGCTTAACAGAAAGTCTGAGAGGGTGGTAGATGTCGAAACGACACAGGTGATCTGAGAAATCTCTGAGAGGGCACAGGGCCCCAGGAAGGAACCGCTTCAAAATAATTCCAGAGATCTGTAGAAGATCAAAATTCGTAAGCTTTCTGGAGGACATCCTGGTAAGCATGGAGAAGCATGGATTTAAGCGCATGAAAAGGTGTTTTGTGCTAAAAAGAGTATACCTCTAGTTCCAAGGCTAGAATGACCATATTTTAGCTAAAAGGTGATTCCATAAATTGGTGGTCGAACTTGGAGAAACAATTGCATCTTACCGCTATGACTATTTGATCGAAACTATTTGAGCAGAGGTTCAATATCAAGTATCTTCCATCTTATTACAAGGAAAAATAGGAAGGTTCCCTTCATGCTTTGGTATAGGGAAACATGATGGTGGAAGAGTATGAAGCTAAATTCATGGAACTAGTAAAGTATGTTCCATACTTGGACTCAAATGATCGGATTCATGTAGTTGTTGACAACAACTAGGAAGAACACCAGTCCACCGTACTAGAATCCAATGGTAAAGTAAATAATGTTAAACTTAAAATTTTATTTGATCGTGGTGCAACAGATAGTTTTATTTCATCATATGCATTAGATAAATGTGGGTTGGAAACCTGCGAGCACGGTGATTTTGAATTGGTTGAGATGGCTTCATGGGTTAAGCAAGATGTAGATCATAAGGTAAGGGATGCCAAGTGGAATTAGGAGTATTCACCACTAAGTTAGATTCTTATGTCACCAATTTAGGGACTTACGACCTGATTGTCGGCATGGATTGGTTAGAAGTCCATAGATCTTTCATGGATTGCTATGCAAAGAAAGTCTCGTGCCATGATGATGAGGGTTGAGCAATTCAAATCGAGGGTCGGAAGAGGAAATTATCCCTCATTTTCATCTCTGAGATGAAATCTAAGAGGTGTTTAATACATGGATGTCAATTGTTTGTAGTTGAGACAGTGAGTGACAGTAAAGGACCTTCCTTGAATTGTTACCCAGTACTATATGAGTTCGAGGATGTCTTTCCAAAATAATTGTCAGGATTACCTCTAGAACAAGAGCTCGATTTCACAATTGAACTAAAACCTGGTGTGGAGCCAATATCAAAGACTCCTTATCGAATGACAACCCCAGAGCTTCGATAGTTATAGATCCAGTTAAAAAAGTTGCTAGAATTGGGACTAATTAGACCTAGTATATCACCATGGGGAGTGCCAGTTATCTTCATTAAGAAGAAGGATGGATCACTACGACTATGCATAGACTACGGAGATTTGAACAAATGCATAGTCAAGAATAGGTATCCTATACCAAGAATTGATGACCTATTTGATCATATGAAAGGTGCTTCAGTATTCTCTAAGATTGATTTGTGGTCATGGTATCACCATCTTAGGATTAATCAAAATGACATTTCTAAGACTTCTTTTCAAACATGATTTGGGAATTATGAGTTCGTAATGGGACCATTTGGTTTGACCAATGCTCCAGCAGTACTCATGAGCCTCATGAACAGTGTCTTTCAAAATTACTTGGACCACTTTGTTCAGGTATTGTTAGATGACATTCTTATATATTCTAAGAACGAGAAGGAGCACAAGGAACACTTGTGGTTAGTCTTAAATTTATTAAGGGAACATAAATTGTATGGTAAATTATCGAAGTGTTCCTTCTTCCAAAAGGAGATTCACTACTTAGGGCACATCAAGTAAGGAGAAGGGATCTGAGTGGACCCAGAAAAGGTGAAGGCCATCAAGGATTGGTTAATTCTAAAGAATGTGCATTATGTGCATAGCTTCATGGGGTTAGCAGGGTATTACTGAAGATTCATGGAAGGGTTCTCTGAGATTACGAAACCCATCACGACCTTGAAATGAAAGGGAATCCAATATGAGTGGACTGATCAATGTGATGTCGCTTTTGCTAAATTAAAAATATTGCTGACAAGTGCACCAATATTGCGGGTACCAAACATGGATAAAAACTTCATGGTATGCACTAACACCTCTAAGCAAGGGTTAGGAGCAATTCTAATGCAGGAAGGTGGGGTAATAGCTTATGAATATCATAAGTTGAAGCCTCGTGAGGAACAGTATGCCACACATGATCTAGAATTGGAAACAGTAATGTTGGCACTAAATTTATGGGGGAACTACTTTGTTGGAAGGAGTTTCACCCATAAGATAGATCATCAAATGTAATATTCTAAATTTTGGACCTACGATTTATAGGCATGAGCTTGTTGACCATGATGATTATATTGATGTTTTATTTTATATTGGGTCAAAGACCCCACTACATATGAACATGATGATTTCTTTTGTATATTGGGCATAAGCCAATTGTTGATGATATATAGGTATATATATGTTTTGTGTTGGGTGTGGACCCTGAAGCACATGATTAATGAAATTTTTGTGTTGGGCATGGGCCCTAAAGCACATGATCAATGAGATGTTTTGTGTTGAGCGAAAGGCTCTGGAGCACACGAGTAATTACATTTGTGTTGAGCATAAAGCTATGGACCACATGAAAAATATAATTGGAAATGTTGGGCATAATCCCTAGAGCATTCCATGTTGATATTGAGCATAAACTATGGAGCATCGGATCTTTGGCCATTGTATCCCTTGGTGTAGCATACAAATACATCCTAGCATTTAGTGTTGAGTGACAGCTCTAGAATTGCACTATGTTTGTAACTCTTTGTTATAAGCGTTGAGTATGGGCTCTGGTAAGCGCTAGGGGTTACTGAAAATATTAAAAACACCTCCGAGTGAAAACGACTCAAGGAATAATATTGATCTCATCATACTTATTTTTAAGTGATTAAATGAAATTTTGAATTTCTATATTCTCATCAAGTACTAAAGAACTACCATGTTATATGAGGGAAATACAACAAGCAAGGATGTTTAGAGTTTCCTAGCCTAGTAAACCTTTGCCATCTACCTACTTTACCTTCATAAAGAAGTGTCGTTAAGTCTAAGGGATCATGACACATGATGCCCGAAGACAAGTGTTAACAAGTATTTTGATACTATGTATTTTATACATAGTATGCATAAAGAATTCATTACGATTAATTATATAATTGAATAAAGAAATAAGAGAAGCTCCACCAATTATTATTTATTATTAAAGGATTAATAAATAGTGAAATATCTATGAAAGACTAATTAGGAACTAGTTAAAAGTTCGTAGGTTAAGAATTGAAAATTACCCTAGTAAATTAAAAAAGGGTTAAATCAGGAAATCAAGGATTTCTTGATTTAACTCCCCCTTTGAATGAAAAGTATTCCTATAAATACTCAAGCCAAGAAAAGGCTTGGGGGTTCTTATTTTTATTTGGGAGAGTTATTATTCTGCCTGTTTTTGGATCCTAAGTGTTTTTCATGGAGAACTTTCTCCTGGAAGGAAAGAAGGGCTGATTCAGAACTGAACATCAGTTGGGAAACCCTACCTTAGGAGCTCTCAGGTACTTGGATGTTGGAGTCTAGCTTGGGGGAATCCGTATTAGAACCAGGAATGGTTCTAGGTCATGGTTGGGAGGAACATGGTACTTCCCATGTGATTTGTTCATCAAACAGAGGTTAGATCTGCATTGAATTGTTAACACTAGTTATTGAAGTGTGCAGGTGCAGCCATTGACAAAGCTTCAATTTCAGGTATGAAACCTGTGAAGGCCTATTCTATTTCTTCCCAAGTTTCATTACTATTTATATTAAGTAATGGCTACAGAAAAAAATTCTAACCCCAATGGCTATGATTTATGGTTATATATCTGATAGGGTTGTATATGCAATTAACTAATCATAGGATGGAGAAATTTTATTTGCTGTACATTACTAGGGTTTGTACTTTGAGTGGAATTCTGTAAATATATCCATGTTTAGCTTATGTGCACCCTACCTAGTTTTTGTTACTAGTTAGCCTATTCTACAGGTTGCATTACTCTGCTGACATATTTCATTTGTCAGCAGAGGGTTGTTTTTAATTCAAGATTTGTTCAGAAGTACAGGTTAAATATATATATATATATAGAATTACATATATGTATCAATATTCAATTAATTTTATAAGTAATGCACTATTCAATCTATTTATAAACTAAAGTACAAAACTTAAATATTCCAAACTAAACCAACTAAGTACAGAGAAACAAGACTAAATCTAAGATAATAAATCGTTAAATACCATCTAAGGTCTACTCTACAATCATGTAAAACCAAATTAAATATTGTAACATTCCATTTTAATAAACATAGTCATAATTAACGAAAGAGAGAAGGCATCGTAACCATCCATGTGGTTCAAGATCAAACCTCTATCTTATTATATAAAATCTACAGTCCAAATCACATCAATTTACATAACTCAAATGTTTAAATTCATAGTCCTATTATTATAGTCATCCGTTGTAAAAACATAAAGTGTTTAAAGGGTCCCATTTAAATCTATCTACACATAACCAAGCATATCATATTAAAAATTTAAACAACTAAAATCCATTTTTCCAACAAGAGGTAGTGACATTGAATCCTATAGATGTCCAGAATCAAAGTGTAAGCATTAATACAATCATAAGCATTTCACATCCAAGAAGTAAGTAATGGCGTAACCATTCTCTAAACATTCCATGCTTTACATCTAAAATATGTAGGCTATGTTTCTAAGCTACGCCACAATCCTTTAACCAAACAATGTAAACACTAACAGTGAGGTCGTAAAGGCCCTAGCTACAGCCTCAGCCAAGTTCCAATCTAATCACACAGTCACGATAATAAACCAAATCGATATCTGGGTTTTCATAACCCTAGCTGTTATAGCCCGATTCTTTCCAAATAAACAATTCACATTATAAAATGCCAACTAAAAGCTATCACACTTGTCGAGAGAGGCACATTCCATTTGTGGCATGGCCTGCACCCACGCTGAGCCAATATAACAACTAAGAATACAATAATCTGTTAAAAACATAGACCCATGTATACACTAAAGCAAATCATGCGGTGGCAAGCAAATGGGATACGACACCATTGCTATAATGGTGCAGACCATGGCATAACACCCAAACTCTAGAAGCTCCCGATTTAAAATATAAGCCAAACAAACAGAGTGTTGTGCATACGGCAATAACCCAGAACATTAATTATATGCAAACTAAATTTACACATGCTATAAGGCCATGATCGATTCCATTATTGTCCACATAAAATGCAACATTTAAATAACCATACAAATCCCAAGTTTACACAGTATTTAAACATTGAATGAAATCATAGGCATTTCATACCAAATCATTAAAGTCTTCATATTAAAAACCAACGCATAGTACAATTACACAGTGAGGCACGAATCCCCTTTACAAACAGTCAAATTATTAAAACGTTAATGGAAAGCTATGAGCTATGGCACCATTACAAGTAGTGGTGAAGCCACGACCCAAACAAATGCCAAATTTCTCAATCGGGGTCCATTTAAAACAAGAGCAAGCTACATCTTAAACCATGAAGGTAGAGTCAACAAGAACCATTGAAAATCCAACAGAGTAAAAATTTCCAACTCAAGAATTGCCCAGAATGAGAGGAGGCAAGTAATCTTGCTAGTAGGCTTATCATGGCCGTGAAGAAGAAATCCCAAATCAACAAGTGCAGCTTGTGCAAAATCCGGAGCGCCTTCACATTCACCTGCAGACAAGCCATGATGGCATGAGAAGCATGACTATGCCATGGAGAAAAACAAACGAAGCAATGCATTTTTACACAGAGTTGGTTTAAGATTACTTGCGAACCGATGGGTTCGTCTCCATTCTCCAAATGCGCAGAGGCCACACTAAACCACAATTCCAAAACCTTAATGCACAAACAGCGAATGCCAAGTCCTTTGCCAAGGGTTTTCACTAAACCTCGATGGCATTAATGGCACCAGCTGGTGGCCATTAAAGCCTCCATAAACCCCAACCATAAGTTTATGGATCAACGTTATATCAACCAAGTCATATGTTAAACCCTCTATACTTTGGTTTCACCACCCTTTAGAAGTCAGCGCAAGCTCAATAACTAATGACATGGTATGTATACCATAGTCCCAACCTTATGTTGTGCGTAGCCCTTTAACACTATCATATAGTGTCACAATGTCTTCCCCTTAGCAACAACCTTATAGTATTATCGCATGCCCTTTATGATAGGTTCATATAGGAAGTATATGTGCTTAAGTCATAGTATATTTTTGTAGCATTTAGGAATCATGGAAAACGTAGTATGCCATGATTCCCTCACTAGGAAGAACAAGCGTAAGTTTACAAGCTCACAATCAAGGTAAACCTGCAAAATAGAAACAAGAGATGAGTAATTAACTAAAACCAGAGATAGACAATAATAATGGTAGGGACAGTAAGATAATTCATAAGAATCTAGTAAATTAACGAATAAAGATAATTAGCAAACATACAGAATAGCTGAGTCGTAAAACGGATCAGTAACAAAAGTGAAAAATAGAACGGAAAGTTTACCTAAGAACTGAATTGTGTCAAGTAACCAATAATCCCGATGTCGCAACAGCAACCTGTGAATCTATGAATAAGGTTCCTTAGTTCGAATTAACTAGGTAAACCTGCATAATGAAGAATAACCTTCCCTCATATCATCATGGGAGAAGGAGTCCCTCCACTCCATCACTTTGTTCCCATCAACAAAGTTAACTTAGTTTTTATTAAATAAACAAAGTATACATGTGCAGGAGCAAAACAATGATCTATATAATTCATTAATTCAACGACAGTAATAACTAAGATATATCGATAATTTAAATAAAAGAATTAAACGAACTAATAGTCATTGAATGGATAAGAGATTAACAAGACAGTGGGTAGATTCCGAAGAGGTCGAAAGTATAAGGGGCACCTATTTTTCCGCACAAGTACTAATAATCCCTTTTGGGTAGTTTTCACTCACCTATAAAAAAAAAATATTTTCAATTTTTGGGGACATTACAAGTGGTATTAGAGCCCAATTTCAATACCAAGAGACTTATGGATGCACTAGGCATTCACGCATAGAAAATAAAGTATGATAAGTAATTTTTGTTACTAACAAAAAAAAATTCTGCTATTGAAATTTTTTGTGTTTCAGGAAAATTTTTACAGCGCTGTTCAATTTATGAATATTGAGGAAGAAAACAGCCAGCAGGAAGAAATGGCCACCCCGACTCCGGAAGTGAACATGGTGGTTGAGATAAACTATGATGTGCTGAAAACTTTGCACAGTATTCAAGATGAATTGAAGAGTTTCATAGAGGACAGTCTAAATGAAAGAAAAGAACAACAAGCTATAAATGAAGCATTATTGCGTAACATGATGGGAGGGTGCCCGCATGGTAAACCTACCCATTCCACCAACAAATCCAAAAGAGAACCGTACCATGAGCGGACCAGCAACCTAAGAGAAGTAGAAAAAGAAGGTACACCTGAAGAAACTAAAGGAGATCATCACAGTCTTGCTAGTGATGACTCACTTTCTCCACAGAGAAAAGGGCAAAGAAGTGATGATAGTATTTAGGGGGAGTTTCAAAAAATAAGAGCCTTGACCTATGAAGGTGAAGTAAATACAAGAGAAAAGGCTGAAGAATGGTTGCTGGGAATGAGTAAGTATTTCCAGGTTCATAACTATTCAAGTGTGATTGTAGAAGGAGCAAGTCAATAAGTCGACTTGAACGAGGACCGACTTAGTCGATCAACCGACTAAGTCGATGGGCCGACTAGTCAATCAGTCGACTAAGTCAGTCACTTGACTAAACTAAGAGATTAGGTCGGCCATCTAAAATTCGTGTCGGTTCACCGAACCGACAGGTAGTTATTTTGTAACCATCTGTAAATTGTATATATTAGGCTGTTGAGCCAAACGAGAACTCAGTTCAGTTCTCTGCATTGTATGAACTCATTGTAATAAAATAATCTATTTATTTCTATCTGTTCTTGTCTCTTGTCTATGCTTTATATTTATGTATGTTTTAGTGTGTATTATTGGTAACCTTATGTGATCAGTGAGATTACAACATTGGTTCCGTTGCCGGTAGTACATGACTGAAATATATGCTCACATATGATACCAGAGCAGGAGATTAAGGACTGGTGGGAACGTAAAATTGCAAACTATTTGCAGAATTACGCACAAAGCAACAAATTAACAGTTGCAGAAGCGAAAGAAATATTTATAGAGATGCATGAAAAGTTTGTTGAATCCGTGCCCCAACTCTTGAAGCAACTCCTGGATGAGAAAGCCGGATGCAACTAAAGAACAACAGTTGCTGGAGAAACTAATCCAAGGAGGCAGAAAAAATTTGTCGAAGTGGTTTGAAAAAATCACAGACGACTTCTGTGAGGAGCAAGCAGTCGAAGACAGAACTTCAGTGGAAACCGTCAAAGAAAAATTCTACACAGATTTCACTGAACAATTTTTGTGTTCCCTACCGACCTTGCTGTTCAAATTCTTAATCGAGAAAGGAACAGGACACATTGTTGAACCTCGTCCACCACTGTACGAATAGACATCAAACACTAACTGTGTGGAGAAGCAGAGGAAGTGGGAGAAATTCATTGCAGAAAGGGAGTGGGAATACTTTCTAAGCAAATAAATCAAACTATCCGAGATTTCTAAAAGCGTCGGGTAGGCTATGGGGGGGTAGATGGTCATGTGTCAAAGATAGAACATAGTGGATCCTAGTCGACTAAAATCCGATATCAGTCACCAGTAATGAGAAGTCGGCCGAAGAGGACCTCAAGAGAATAGTATCCCACAAAATTATGTCAGATATTTAGAAAATAGAAAGGGACGAGAGACACCAGAGAAGGGAATCAAAACATGAAAGAGCCTTAGAGCTAGACAGAGGACAAAACCCTAGGGAGAATAAACGTGGAGAGAATCCACCAGAGTCTGGTCATGACTAACATGAAGAGGGCGTGGAGCAAGAAGCGTCCCCTAAGGAGGAAGAAGTGTGGATAGAGCAGCCAGAAGCTCTCCAATTAAGCGCTCCTAGTGAAGGAACAACCCTTTCCCCATTGAATATGCGTACTTGAATACAGACTATTGTCGAATATGACCTCCGACTACGAGCTGGCGACTTCACTATATGGAGCCGACTAGGCAATGAAACGTACCCTGGATGACACCTTATTATACGTCGACTGGTAGAAGGGAACTGGGTGACGTTTCAAGAGACAGCCTCCCTTCGAATTATCCACTTTCTCTTATCGACACATGGAGGAGTACGCCCCCCACCAAATGCATCTTTAGAAGAAATCGAACACTCAGACCTGCGAAAAAATAGTTACAGTGGACCATCGACAACAGAATTCGACGTCAAATGACTGCACATCGACAAAGAATCAACAACCAATGGGAACACAAGTTCCATCGACTAGAATTCCGCAAGCATGACTACATCAATAACCCCACCACCACCAACTTCTAAGAGCAGTGACAGTGATTCAGACATGGGTCACAGATCGGCTCAGATTCCTCTTTATGAGGGAGATGAAGACCCCAGATGACATTGGTTCATCTGTGAGTCGACCTGGGAAGCCAACCAGGTTACAGATGAGGATTGACAAATGGCACAGTTCGCAAGGGCCTTAAGGAAAAGGGCATTGATGTGGTACATGACCTTTTCAGAAAGACAACCCAGAGCGACAAAAGCCAAGATTAAGGTGCAATTTTTGTCATTTTTTAAAACACTAGATGCTAAGCACCTGGCCACAAAGAAGCTTAAAACCACATCACAAAAGCCAGGGGAGACCGTCCGCGACTATGATAAACATTGGAAAGATCTACTAATCTAGATGGATTACGTTATTGATGAACAGTTACTAATTCAATGGTTTCTTGCAGGACTATCACAAAAATTATGTCGACACATTAGTCTGGAGACGTTCAAAACGTACGAGGATGTGCTAAAGAAAGCTCTTCAGGTTTAAATGGACAAGGATATACCTGCTTACCCCACGAACCACAGATTGGAACATTAACTCAAGAACGTATAGAAGTATCTGAAGGAACTAAACCTCAAGAATCAGGAGATCTGGTGCACCAAATGCTCAACAAACGGCCACTCGAAATATCACTACCGGCAAGAATATAGTCGACAAGACGTTTTCTTTGTACAGACCAAATCCTTTTGTGACATTTGCCAGGAACATGGAGACCACTCTACAGCAGACTTCCCATTTAACATGAAAAATGGCAAGGCTTCCTAGTGCGCCATCTATGAAACCAAAATCCATAACACTGTCGACTGTCAGTTACACCTAAAGAACTGACAGAACTATCATGCAGTATACCAAACAAATGCAGTGGTGAAACATAACGAGAAAAACAATCCACCAAATGATCAGAACGGATAAAGATACGACGACCGATGATATGAGAGTCGGTACGATAATCGATGCCAAGGTTTGGAGGAAGACGTCAATTCCCTGGGAATCGCGACACACGACTGCATCGACCCACCCAGTGCTTCATATGTTACAAATAAGGTCACCAATATGTAGACTGTCCATACAAGGACAGGACTGATCTCAAATTCTGTACCCACTGTGGAGTAGGCGATCACTCGCTTGAGGATTTCCCTACTATGTTAGAAAAAATTAATACTAAGAAAAATGTTAATGTCTTGTCTTGTGTGCAAAAGCATGATGTAATAACTACTAAAAATCTACATATTGTAACTCAACAAGGCACAAAAACAAGACCTGATAACCCTGAAATCAGTAAGATTCAAGAAACAAATGTCTATCTTAACCCACGACATGAGAAACAAATATATAAAGAAGCAACCCATGTCTTTCAAGACATCGCTAACAGTTAACACAACATAATAAATCAATTAATCCAACTTGCTCAAACAGACAAATCAGTATCTCAGTTCATAGACTTGTTGCATGAAATAAAAGGTACCAACCTTGAAAAAAAACCAAAAACATTTGAAGCTTGAACCAAAAAGACAAAAGTGATGCCGACCCACTTGTCGACCTCGAAATCGAAGGTTACCACGTCTGACAAGTAGTGCTCGACTTCAGGTCACAAGTGAATATCATGACCCGGGATACTTGGGAACAAATGGGAAGACCTTGACTCTACGAGTCAGGCATTTACCTAAAACTCGCCGACCAAGGCCTAATTGAGCCCATTGGAGTATGGAATAACGTCGACACAACCATCAAAGGAATCTCTACCAAGGTTGATTTTGAAATTATTGACCCAAAAGAAGGATCTAGCTCCTTCCCAGCACTAGTCGGTCGACCTTGGGGTCGGAGGATGAAAGCATCCATATCCTTGGACAAGGAACACATCAAATTAAAAGGAAATGGTCAAAAGGTCATTGTACCAATTCATCCATCCCAAGGGGAACCTTGGACTGAACCTATTGATGAAGAAGTCGATGTCCGACAACTTTACCAAATCCACAACAATGCAGACTACACAGAACCAAAAATCCATGGAGAACTTAACATAGGTAACCAAGACTCAATTGGTTATAACTCAGATGCTGAATTGTATGAATGAGAGATTGAAAATTACTAAACACAAGCAAGAGGGTGCTGGACTATACAAAAAGTATAGAAAAAACCCACCCAACAATGCTTCATAGTATCAATTATCCCCAAAGTCTTTGAAAAGAAAATAAGGGAATGCCCTACCTTACAACCAACCAACTTAAATACTACCCAACTACCAAGGTATAAGGAAAGGGAATCACCAGTCATGCATGTTGAACAAGTATCTAAAAATATTGGTGAACATGGCCGACTTCAGAGCTTAGTTGAAACGTTTACAGATCAAGGAGCTAGATGGTGGGACACCCATCAGAAAAAACTACAAACCTGGACAACTGCTTTGACTTACTTCATCAAGAGGTTTGGAGGAAAGAAGTTAACCCAGCAAGCCCTGATACCTATCTTTACTCAGGGTCAAAAACCAGAAGAACATATCAAAACTTGTGAAAAGGAGTGGCCAAGACTTGGATACAAGGATGAGCGAGCCTGGCCACATTTGTTCCCTTCAACTCTATCCGACTTGCCAAATAAATGGTACAAGATGGAGGAAGCTAGAGGTGAAACCTTCTTCTGGCACGAACTCAGAGAAAATTTTATTAAAAACTTCAACTTAATACCTCAAAATGAAAATCTGGTTGAGACACCACAGCAAATCAAACAGTTTATCCAACCGACTGAAAACCAAACCTTGCAATACTATCGACAGATAAAAGACTGTAACAATATACAAACAAGGTCAAAACCACAGTCAACCTGTTTACAATTAGAAAATGAAAACATAGAAGGAAAGAGCTTCAGATGGAAATCCAACCACGTTGAAACAACAAAACATATCCACTCGGTCCTGAAAGTCACGACAACCGACAAACAAGATATTGACAGAATGACTGTAGTCGACTTCCCTGCCACATTCTCACAGTTCAAAGAAGGAATTCGACTGATTAATGAAGCTAAAGCACCAGAGGGGCTAGATGCCAAAGTGAAAACTAAAGAGGTCGACATTTCGAACAACGATCGACCAAAACTAGCCAAAATTGGTGACTACTGGAATGAACAACAAACCACAGAGATAGTGAACTTACTAAGAGAGTTCCAAGACGTCTTTGTCAGGGACTATAGAGACCTAAAAGGTTTAGTCCAAGAAATGGGAGAAATAAAAATTGACACTAAACTTGATGTTCGACCTGTTAAGAAAAGACCTTATAAGCTGGCTCACAAGTACAAAGAGATAGTTAAAAAGGAATTTGATAACATGTTAGCAGCAGGGATCATTTACCCTATCGACCAGTCAGAATGGGCAAGCCCAATGGTCGTATAGCCCAAGAAACATGACCCAACAAGGTTAATAATTTGTGTCGACTTTAGGGAGCTCAACAAAGTAACACTGACAAACCCATTCCCAACCCCTTATGCAGATGAAATCTTGAATGAAGTTGCGGGACATGAATGCTACTCATTTACAGATGGATTCTCAGGCTATAACCAAGTACCAATAGCTAAAGAAGATGAAAAGAAGACAACATTTGTGTGTGAATTTGGTTCCTTTGCTTACAGAGTTATGCCTTTTGGATTAAAGAATGCACTTGCAGTGTTTTCTCAAATTGTTGTCAAAAAATTCCAAGAATACATATATAAGACCATGGCAGTATACTTCGATGACTGTACAATATACGCCACCTTAAAAGATCACTGCAAATGGCTTAGACTTATGCTAGAGAGATGTCAATAGATTCAACTCTCCCTAAATGTCAAGAAATGTATATTTATGACCCCTATAGGGATACTCTTAGGGCATATTGTCTGTAAAGAAGGTATCAAGGTCGACTTTGCAAAGATTAAATTCATCCTCGACTTGAAACCACCAGTAAACCCCAAACAAGTCAGGTTGTTACTTGGCCACACAGGATATTACAGAAAATTCATAAGACACTATTCAGATATGACCTATCCTCTTGAAGAACTACTAAAGGCAGATCAAGAGTGTAAGTGGATAGAGGAATGCCACATCTCTTTCGACAAATTGAAAATAAAACTAGTCGAAGCCCCCATCCTAAAATTTCCAAACTGGTCGACCAAATTCCATGTGCATATCGATGCATCAGGAATAGCAATAGGAGAAATCCTAACTCAACCAAGGGATGATGTTATGGATTACCCTATAGTTTACAGCAGTCGAAAATTAAATAAGGCTGAACGAAACTACTCAACCACAAAAAGAGAAGCCCTAGGTATGGTCTTTGCCCTCCAAAAGTATCGACATTACCTTTTAGCCAACCCCTTCATATTCTATACCGACCATCAAGCCATAAAGTACCTTCTCAATCAACCACTCCATCATGGCAGAATTTTTCGGTGGCTACTTATTTTCCAAGATTTTGAGTTCAAATTCATTGTCCAACCAGGAAAGCTAAATGTTGGGCCCAACCATCTATCCCAAATAGACACAGGAGAGGAACCCACCAGATTCGACGACGACTTACCTGATGCAGATTTATTTCACATAGAAGCAGTTCCAGAAGAACTAGAAGAAATTGATCAGTTCTTAGAAAACGGTCAAGCACCAGAAGGTATGAATACCAAGAAGAAACAAATCTTAGCTATGAATGTTGCACCATACAATCTCATTAATGTATTTTTATACAAAATAGGATTATACAACATCCTCAGAAGGTGTGTACTCGAACATGAACGAGACCAAATCATGCATGAATCACACTATGGACCTGCAGGAGGCCATTTCCAAGCAGAGACAACTGCAAAGAAAATCCAACAGTCAAGCTTATGGTGGCCGATGCTCCACAGATATTGCAAAAGTTTTGTAAGTCGATGTGACAGATGTCAACGACTTGGTCGGCCCCTGCCGAGTACAGAAATTTCGTTGATTTTAGTAAACCCCAGTCTCACATTCGAAATCTAGGCTATAGAATTCATAGGACCATTTCCTATCCTAGCAAAAAGATCAGGTGCAAGGTATATTATTACTGCAGTGGAATATGTTACTAAGTGGGCAGAATCTGAACCTGTTGATACATGTTCTAGCGAAATAGATGCTAAATTCATCTATGAAAATATCATCACTAGATTCGGATTTCCCCTAACCTTGATTAGCGACCAAGGAACACACTTTATCAACAAAACTATCAAAGACTTGACCGACCAATTCCACATCGACCACCGGCGGTGTACAACATATCATCCTCAGTCGAATGGGGCGATTGAAGCTTTCAATAAAACATTAAGAAAAGGGTTAACCAAAATATGCAATATTGACAAGGACGACTGGGATGAGAAAATACCTGCAGTCTTATGGCCATATAGAACAACCTATAAACAGTCGATTGACCAAACCCCGTTTTGACTAGTCTATGGACAAGAAGCAGTAGTCCCACTACATTTTCGAGAGGAGACACCTATTATTGCACAACTACTACATGTCGATGTCAAACATGCAAGAAAGGACCGACTATTTCAACTCAGCAAGCTGGAAGAACACCAACTCATGGCTATACAACACCAAGAAATACAGAAGCAACAACAGAAAGCATGGTACGACCGCAACCTCAGGACCAAAAACCTAGCGGTCGATGACCTTTCCTTACTTTACAATAGTTGAGTCAAAGGAAAATTTAAGAAGCTCCACACAAAATGGATGGGACCTTACGTTGTCGACGAGATACACCCCAATGGTTCAATCTGACTAAGGACGATGCAGGGCCTAGTATTTCGGAAGCTCGTTAACGGAGCCCGATTAAAATGTTACATATTAAAAAAAAAATCATATAACCCTTACCGGCCACCAAAATCCATAAAAAGCTAAAAATTCCAAAAACAAAATAATACCCCACAGACACAAAACCATGACAAGAAATCACCACTTCGACAACCGACATAATGACCCTCGACCATTTTCATCGACCATACCTGTCGACCATTCTCCATATCGACACCAGCCGACGACCTCGAAAGTCCCATCATGCATTCATGACCTCGAGCGTCGAAAGAAAATCACCATTAACTCACACTCACGTCCTCTAGCTGGAACGTCCCGTCCGCCATTAATGCAGCCATCGCCTCTTCAAAACACAACACTGCCTATAAATTCCAGACTGCCGAAGGGTCACTCACTGCATCCTATACACACAGAGCATCCAAACACTCAATCGATAAAAAACCAAGAACCCTATAGTAACCTCGACCAAACAGACACAATGGCCCCCAAGCAAACTAGGGCATCGACCAAGGCAAAAGAGATAGAGGCTGCGGATACACCTTTGGTCCGCAGACTAAAGAACATCAAAAACGCCAAAGTGTAAGAGGGCCCATGGAAAAAACTATGGGTCGAGATCCAAGAGTGGCCGTTTGTTGACAAGAAAATGACTCAAGCAGCCGAAAAATTCCGACGCGGCACCCTCTTTGGATATGCCAATGCACCGCTGATGGAAAGCTTTGGTGTGACAAAAGAAGCTGCTGTATAATTCATTATCAGTAGATATCACAACGATCGATTCTACTTTGATGAGCTGATCGACATCTCTGGGGATGTCATCTCCAAACTCACTGGCTTGTCTAATAAAGGAGACCCTGTACAAGTCGGAATCAAAGAAGGACTAGTCGAAGAGCTTACCGAATCACCTTCCGGGAAAAACTCAAAAGGGTTGATGATTGGCCAAATCAGAACTCAAACACCACAGATCATGGCCAAAATAATTGCAATCACACTTACATTAGCAGGTCGAGGCAGCGAGCTCAAGTTAGAAATGTTGGAAGCCGTCGACACAATTGCCACCGATGGACGACTCTACAGATGGGGAGATTATGTTGTCGACATGATAAAAACCATATGCGAGCGATGCCAAGAGACAGGAGGAATCATCAAGTTCCCCTCCCTCATCCTATGGATCGTTATGTACCACATATGTCCAGAACGAAGCCCAGTATTCCGAGAACCATCAAGGTTCGACATGTATAGGTTTAAACCCTTTTCCTAGAAAGGAACCCCCCATGAACTAGAGCAAGGGAAAGTATTCCTAGAGAACTGGTTCCAGCAACCGAAAGTTCACATGACTAGATGGAGGGTGCCTCAGAACATCTGATGAAATCTACCCGCGAGCTCCCACATCCAGCTGGAGCTTGACCATACCTAGGTGTGGTACATGCAGGGCGAGGCCTCCAACGCCAAATTCCTCGACTACTATCCATCTGTCGACCAAATCTTCTGAGAGTTGTCTCGATAGACTAAGACAAAGATACCAGTGCACGAAACAGCGAAATAGGTCAACTTCTCAATCAAGGAGCCACTCGCCGACCAAGAGAAAGAGGAAGACTACGAGCTCAACCTCTACATTAGCACATTTTTTTCGGAGGACCTACCGGTCAAACCCACTGGTTGAACACAAATAACTATCAAACCTCCGACCACAAAACAAGGAGTAACACATCTTGCAAAACCAAAGCCACAAAAACAGTAGCAAACAAATCCTCCGGCTCCAACAAGTGTCATCCCGACTCAGGCACCGACAGACAAAGTCGAACCAGACAATCCTGAGTATGTTGTTACAAAAGGAACCATTCGGAAACTCGCCAAGGAAATAAGCAGCCAGGAAGAAAGTAAAAGGCCAAGAACAACAAAAGGGAAAATGTAAGCGTAAACTTACAATTGCCGAATCATCAGAGGATGAAGATGAACTAGCAGCTACGGCCCTTGACATTATAGAGGATGTCACCGCTAATAAAGTATCGGTCGAAACCCAGTTCCAGCGGTTCGTCGAAGCAGGATTAACCACATTAACTATTGACATCCAGAAAGCTTTGCAGAGTTAGATAGATTTCCAACATCACCTCGAAATCACAGCTCCAGCCATTGTTGAGGTCTGTGTACAGAAAAGGCCAACCATCCATCTGCACAGTCCGCCACAATAAAATTCTAGAAGACCAAGCAAACAAATTTTGGGTACCTCCCTATTTCTTCAGGACGAAGAAACATTTTGTTCATGGGGGAGATGTAGAAGGAGCAAGTCAATAACTCGACTTCAACAAGGACCGACTTAGTCGATCAACCAACTAAGTCAATGGGCCGACTAGTCGATCAGCCGACTAAGTCGATCGACTGACTAAACTAAGAGATTAGGTCGATCATCTAAAGTCATGTCGGTTCGCCAAACTTACAGGTAGGTTATTTTGTAACCGTTTGTAAATTGTATATATTAGGCTGTTGATCCAAACAAGAACTCAGTCCAGTTCTCTGCATTGTATGAATTCATTGTAATAAAATAATCTGTTTATTTCTGTCTATTCTTGTCTCTTGTCTCTGCTTTATATTTATGTATGTTTTAGTGTGTATTATTGGTAACCTTATGTGATCAGTAAGATTAAAACAGTGATGCAGGCTAGGCTTTCCATCTACAACCTGAATGGTAAGGAAGCGAGATGGTGGAGAGATTTAAAGCACACCAAGAAAGATGAGCAGTGAGAAATAAGCTGGGAAAACTTTTGAAATATTTTTCAAGAAAAATATATGTCAGAAAGGTTCTTTGAACGCAAGGTAAAGGAGTTCCATGAACTACACATGGGGTCCATGACTATGGATACATTTATAAACAGATTTCTAGATCTACTGCATTATGTACCATATATCAAGGAAGAGAAGGTGAATATCTAGCAGTTCCTAGGATGTCTTCCTCCTAGTTTGCGGGACAGGATATAATTCGACATACCAAAGACACTGGATATTGCACTACACAAGGCCCGCCTTTGCTATGAGCATGAGCAGTTATGGCAAGAAAACCAGAACCGAAACTGAGAAAAGTCTAGAAAATTTTATGATAACCGCAAGCCTAGGTCAAACCCGTAGCCTTACAGAAAGCAAAATAACAGCTTTCAAGTGAACAAGAACTTCAACAAAACTAGTACAAAGCCTTATGTACCAGCTCCTAATGGTAATAAGAAAGTGTCAAGTGGAGCCAATGCTACCCCTTTATGACGTTATCATGCCTATGCCATGATTATGATATTATGATGTTATCATGCTTATATTGATGCTTGATTATGATGTTATGATGATTAACATGCTTATGCATATGGTTATGATGTTATGATATTATCATTTTTATGATATTACTGTGCTTATGCATTACTATGTGGTAGTGATCATCAGATTCATTTACTTCATAAAAAAACATATATTTGATTGTAATTCTTGATATGATGTGATATGTATGATGTGGTACATGGATACCCACCCATGATGCGATCACTTTTATGATTTTATGTGATGAACAGAAATAATGTTGATAATATGGACAATCTACCGATTTAAAATTGTTATGAATGCATTTTTTCATAGTGCTAACTCGCAGGGTACATGGACTATGTGATAGCCGAGTATGTGATGCGAATTATGACGTAATACATATCTTGAAGAGAGCCTTAATTTCCAAATCGATGATACGATGGTATGTACCAATAAACTCGATAACAACACAGTATGGTTTGTTGGGGTATAGACCCAGTATGTTGAGAGAGATGGATGTATTTCGCACACTATGTCACTATGATGCGCGAGGTCGTGGGAGGGAAGTGCTCAGACATGCTCCCCAAGTTGTTGTGATGACGATGGTAGGATTCCTTCTAGGAGAGTCTAGGTTCGCGAGTTAGTCAATGGTACTTCTCTCAAGTTCTATGTGGGAAGGTCAGTATAGATGGCATCCACTTTGTACTAGCAGAAGAAGAAAAGGGAGGATGCGAATGTAGGCTAGGATGGAAGGACATGTTAGTTAGTGTTGTTGAGGGTTGCACATTTTATGATACCAAATTAGGGATGGTAGGTACCCATATTGATTGACTGATTAATACGAACATAAATATTAAATAAATCAGAATGTCAAAGCAATCATATTATATCGGTATACGTTTACTATTGCGTGAAATATTATTAGTATCGGCTAGAATTAGGTGGTTTGATTATAGTACATGTGCAGCATGTGCATGTACTTTCCATACATGCACGCTAATATGAGTATACAAATACGTAATAGGTTAGATAATCATATAAGTTGTAATAAGCAACCAAATATTTGTGTATTAATCAATTCAGATAATGGATGTTTAGTGGTTAGGGCATGTGAATGAATGAGTCAACAAAACTATTTGTTAATTATATAAAACAATTAAGAGAAGTATTGTCACTATGAAATATTAATTGAAAAACATTAACCTTGGATAGTTGGATAGTTGGATGGGTTAACTAGTAATCATGATTTATTCAAACCTGTAAATGTACGTTATTTATTAAGAAACAATGTAATAGATTAGTGCCAGGGTACTTAACAATAAACATATACATGTCGATGTTATTATTACAATCAATTAATAATAATAATAACATTAATTATTTTTTGATTAATAATATTAATTATTATTATTATCGTTATTGTTATTTATTTAGTATGAGTGTTTATTATTAGTAATTATTATTATGTTATCAATAATAAATAGCAATTGATGATACTGTTATTACCATTATATTACCATTAAACCTAATAATTAAACAAATAACGTTTATGTCATTATTTCAGTCGGTTATGTTTTAAATTCAACATATTCAATTCAATTTAATAATTGTCCACCATCTCATGAAGGGTGATGAAGTCGAAAGTTCATGAAAATTAATTAACGTACAGCTCATTTCTTAAATAATCTAAACCAGTTGGACATCCCAATAAAGGAGTAAATAATACTAAGTATTTTAATATGAAGGAGACGATGGAAGAGGGGAAAGTTGTTGGAAGAAAGGAGGATGGAAGGACGTATAAAGAGGGGGAATCGAATGGTTTTGGGGGGTGATTTTGGAGACGTTTTGGGAAAATTTTAGAAAAAAATAGAAGGAGAGTGTTGTAACAGAGGAGGGGGTTAACTCAAGAGTTGAAAATTACATTCGAAAGAGAAGGAATATTCTATCGGTTTTATCGGTACGTGGGCTTAGGGGCTAGGAAACCCGTTGGTTTCCTAGGGTCAGCACGATAAGTGATGGTCGACAGGGTGGATCATCGAGTTTGGAAACAAGGATCAGAACAACAATAGGAAAAGCTATAGGAGCAAGGAAATTATCTTCAGCTTCCATAAGCTCCAAGTATTTTTATGTATAATCCTCTCATGAATAGTAATGCAAAGATAAATAAATAAAAATGCATGGAAATTAGAATTCGATTAAATGATATTATGTTGTAAATAGTTAATAACAAAATTGCTAACTATTGGTAAATTTCTATGTTAAAATATTGCATTTATTTTTACTACTAATTACTCTCACTTAAAATAAAAACATACTTAAAGGTAACAAATTTATAACATAACCAAGAGACTCATAGAAACAAAATATCATTTCTTTATATTTTTATTTTCAAAATGAGAAAGATTACATATTTAACATTTTTGACTTGGTACTCTGTGCGGGAGGTTGAGCACTACACTATGAGTAAAGAGGAACACAAGGAGAATCTATGCATAGTTCTACAAGTGTTACGAGAACACCAGCTCTATGCCAAGTTTAGTAAATGTGACTTTTACAAACCACGGATAGTTTACTTGGGTCACATCATCTCCAAGAAGGGGATAACTATGGACCCAAAAAAGATTAAAGAAATAGAGGATTGGCCTACCCCTACTAGTGTCACCGACATTAGATCATTTTTTGGATTAGTCAGTTACTACCAAAATTTCATTGAGAAGTTTTCGAGGATAGCATGTCCCATGATTGCTTTACAAAAGAAGGCGAACAAGTTCTTATCAACAACCAAGTGCGAGAAAAATTTTCAGAAGCTTAAACAGGTTTTGACGACTATACCAATACTACGAATTGTGGATGTCGGTGGGGATTTAGTTGTTTGCACAAATGTAAGCAAGGAAGGGCTTGGAGGAGTCCTCTTGCATGAAACATTTCATGATCTATTATAAATCGCAGAAGTTAAAAGAACACAAAAAGAACTACCCCACCCATGATATTGAGTTAGAAGCCATCACCGACGCCTTGAAGATGTGGAGGAACTACATCATGGGGAAGAAAGTCCTTCTAAAAACATACAATATGGCTCTGAAGTATTTTTTTGAGGAACTAGATCTGAATTCCAGGCACCCCAGATGGTTTTCCTTAGCGAGTACCATTTTGAGCTAAAGCATATAAACGGAAAGGAGAAAAAAATTGTTGATGCTTTAAGCTGATGAGCTCATATGATATATGAGGTGACTTTAAGTCAAATCAATTCAGATTTACACTATAGGATTAGAACGGCCAATAGATTTGACTCTTTCTATGTTGAAATCCTCAAGAAGGTCCAAGAGTACAGGTTGTTTCAGCAACAAAAAGAGTACAAAGTAGATGAACTGAGACTGTTGTGGTCCAAGGAAATATTGTACATTCTATAAGAAGGGGGCATCATGTCCATCATCCTCATGGAATTTCACCAGACACCCTACTCAAGGCATCTGGGATATCAAAATATGATATCTGTAGTAAAGAAACATTGTTTTTGGCCTAAGTTAAAGGCCGACATAGTGTTGTTTATCACAAATTTCAAGAATTTTGGCTGGTCAAAGATTAGCACTGGCATCCTTCAAGGTTTTTGCATCCATTACCCATTCAAGAATGGAAGCGAGAGGTTATTATTATGGATTTTTTCATGGGTCTAACAAAGAGTAAGAAGAAAAATGATTCTATATTTGTTGTAGTTGACAAGTTGTCAAAAGCAACACACTTCATTCCAGTGAAGTTGACCTACAAGGCAGTACACATTTCCAACATCTTCTTAAAGGAGATATTTAGATTGCATAGGATACCCAAGAAAATCATCTCAGATCAAGATACAAAGTTTACTGAGAATTTTGGAGATTCTTATTCTTTGGATTAGAGATGCAGTTGAACTTTAGTACTTCTGACTACCCACAAATAGACGGGAAGACATAATGGGTAAACCGGATTGTAGAGGTCATGCTTAGGATGTATGTCATAAACAACCGCACCAATTGGGAATATTAGCTACATCTTGCAGAGTTTGCATATAACAACAAATACCAGACCTCCACCAAGATGAGTCCCTTCGAGTTACTCTATGGACAAAAGTGTAGAACACGGGTTGCTTGGGATAGCCCGGTGGATCGACTCATGTTAGGGCCTAACTTACTAAAGGGCTTGGAACAATTGGTTACCAAGGTCCAGCTGAACCTTAAATATGCACAAGACCACTAGAGGAGTTACGCAGATAAGAAAATAAAAGATGAAAATTATCAAATAGGTGACCATGTTTACTTAAAAGTAAAAGAAAAAAGAAGCTCATTGAGCTTGGGAAGGTCTGGTAAGTTAGAACTAGATTTTCTAGAGCCTTTGAGATATTAGCCAAGAGAGGGCTAGTGGCATATGAACTAGCTTTACCTTCTCACATAAGAGTTCATAACTTTTTCCATGCGTCCTTATTAAAGAAATATGTTTATGATACTAAACATGTTATTGATTGGTCCTTTTTATAGGTGTAACCTAACAGGGAGTTTGTACTTGAACCCCTTCATATAATTGATAAGAGAGATGTGTAGCTCAGGAACCCCTTGATATATTATATATCTCTACAATCTACTACCAAGATAAAAATCGAATTTACACATAATACAAACCAACTCTTAAACAACATATCTATTTAAAAATATCCATGATCGAATCGTTTTGGCATTTCTACCAAAACGAAAACACACACACACACCATTGAATCACCAATCATAGCATTCGACAGCTCAGGATTAAATCATCAAAATATTCCAAGAATCGAATTCTGTAGGATTTGATTTGTAAAATGCCAACGTTGTAAAGACATACAAGTTTATACATAAGCCAATTATAAAATATGCTAAAAGAACTAAATGCACATAGTATATCCATAAATTTATACACATGATGCATATTTGCTTAAGGGTCGAGTCATATCTAGCAAAGATCAACTATAAACCCCAATTTTAAACCATAATCGAAATCGCTATTGTGTCATAGCTCCACATGAAATAAAATAAACAAAACATAATTGGAGCGTTTCCTCATCACGGCTCATGGCCGAGAGGTAAAAAACCACCATAATAACCATTAAAAAAAAAGAACCCAAACCATTTCAAATACAGTGAAGGAATTTATTCAACCCAAATGTCAACATTGTTATAACCACAAATTCTAAACAACAAATACGCAGCAGTAAACCAAGCTTATGGCCATCACAATAATAAACCCAAGAACGATAAATAAACCATGTGTCTCATAGTAGTAAACATTTACAAAAAAAACTAACATGGTCACGATTTGACAAGGGTTCCATTGCAAACAATGGCACATCCATAGTTTAAAAACATCATTTAAAACCAAAACACAAAGCTTCCATTAACATATCCAACCATACATTTAAGTTAGAAAATGAAAAATGATTAAGGTGCTACACTTAAACCATCACCAAAAATCATATTTACGCACGCATCTCTAGATTCCCATTAACACAAAAGATCCATACAGTCAAATCCATAACCATTTATTCACAAAATTAACCCTTTCTACAGAGAGCTCAAAGCTCTGCTAAATATTTACATGTAGAGGCAATAGGCCTAAGCAATTGCAGGGATTACTTGTAGAAGGGTATCATATACAGTCTTGCAAACACCCATGACCCGCAAATGGAATCCCCCTTTCACCTACAATTCAAAACAAATAACTATCGTAATGATGTTGAAACCTCCACTCGAAGCAAACAATAATATAACGCTGCAAAACCAAATAGAGAGCATACCTTCCAATCACATGGTGAGCTTGTTCCTCCATGCCAAGATGAGCCCAAAGATCCAAACAATGCAAACAACCCATAGCAGCGATAATGAATCCCAAAACATGATAGACCCAAGCTTAGGGTTTGATTTCCCCCATCCCAAGGAGTATTAATTGCGCCACCATGTCCACCACCATCAATGTAATGTTTACCCACAGGCATATAGTCCAAACCCCAACAATTCAATTTTGTATTTAAACCCCTATCAAAACCCTTATTGGCATAGTTAAGTCGTGGATTCATGGCATATGGAATACGCCATGAAGGGCTTACCATATAAACCATAATGTTTATCAATTTTAATATAATTCTTGTTAAAGTCTCATAACTTAATCCTATAACCTTAGGCTTTACACAATACAATCTATATGTTATAAATACATAGCTAGGGATAAAATTTATCAGATCCCCAATACACAATAATAATTCCAACTAGATAGATTCAGGTCTGATAAACCCAACTCTGTGTAAACAGTGGCAATAGGATTAGTTAGGCCATGACTTTAGTCCTTTTCTCTTCGATAGGCATAAGGTAGTGTAGAGTGGATAGCATGTCGTAGGATGTCAAGGTTTACTGGCATATCAAGTTTTCACCATCTAATGAACCTGCACAAAGAAAGGAGAAGTTTGCATTAGTTCAACATGAACTAAGTAAACCATGTAATAGGAGGTAAAACCAGTTACCTCTACAAGTGGTCCCATAAGGGATACAAATCTCGCCACCCCACCCTTTAGAGATAAAGATAAGTCAAGACTTTCCATAAACAATGAATAAAACTTATAACCCGGGAGTAAGATATAACTGAACAAGCATACGCACATGCCTGATAAATAGTAATCAATAAGCAGAGTAAACCTTTAAACCAGTTAAATTAAATTAAACATAGTACATAATTACATAAGTAACTACATAGGAAAACACAAAGAAATGGTAAGGACAACTTGCGAGACTTCAAATTAGAAAACAATGAATGACATATTCTGCAGATGATGAATTAATCTCTAGAATAGGTAGTAATTAACTAGCCTACAATTTGTTTTTTCAAATTTTGGGGACATTACACAAACATTACCTGCTAAATTTAACCATGGTTTTCAATGATCAAACTAAACTCAAACATGATTTACCAAAGTCAGTCATGGTTTGCTACAATGTTTGGTGTATGTCGACACAATTGAATATGTGACACATTAACAATGTGACATTTGATGTTCATCAAGGGTTATGCCACATTCTGATGTTTATGAAGGGATATGTTGCATTTGACGCTAATCAAGGGTTATGTCACATTGTAACAATACCTAAGATGTGATAGATTAATTATAGAATCTAATTGTTAAATATATATAACCAGCCTAGATCCAAATCCTAGGCTCTATCAAGCGCCGAGAGGGATCAAATCTCTCGAGTTGCAAACCTATTCTTAGGTATTATACTCAATGAGCTGTCAACTTTGGTGTGTCCTATACTATAGCCATTGATTTGATTCAAACCAAAAGACACATCTTTTTATTTAAGGTCCACATATAATATTTTTATTATAAATATTTAATATTATTTATGGCCGACATATAATATTTTTTATTATTTTTTATTTTGTTTGGAATGGACATTACAACATCTCCACATACATGGTTTTAAAACCATATGCAAGACCCTCCTAAAACCATGGGTTGTTTAGGAGGCCTTGCACATGGTCTTAAAACCATTTGCAATGCCTTCCTAAACCATGTACAATAAAACCATGGGTTTTTTAGGGGGCCTTGCACATGGTTTTAAAACTATGTGCAAGGCCCTCCTAAACCATGTACAATAAATCCATGGGTTGTTTAGAGGGCCTTGCAAATGGTTTTAAAACCATGTGTAAGGCCAACATTTTTTTTAGGATAATATTTTGTTTATTGTTTATTATTTTGTTAGGTAGGAACATTAAAACATCTCCCCCATATTGTGTTTTTTTTCCGACCCACATTTTTTTTTCGGGTAATTAAATTTTTACTTTTTTATTGTTTTGTTAGGTAGGAACATTACAACATCTCCCCCATATTAGATTGTTTTTTTCTAGACGACATTTATTTTGGCCGATATTTAAAAATTGTATTTTTTATTATCAAGATCTCCCTCATATTAGGTTGTTTTTTTTGTCGACATTTATTTTGGTGGATAATTAAAAAAAATTATTTTTATTATTTTGTTTGTCTTGTAATGTTACGTAACATTATGTAACATTACAATATCTCCCCCATACCGGGCTGTAGAGCGCCTCTTGGCGCAATAATATTATTTTTTCATAAATTGATAAAATAGTATTTAAAAAATTATATATATATATCTATATAATTTTGTAATGTTGATAATATTATCTATTTGAGTCCATAACGTTCATGATATTCACGTACCATAATATTGATACTATTCATTGTATTCATATATCATTATGCTGATAATATTCTTTATTCCGTACCATATGTTCATAATATTCATATTTAAAATATACTCTAAATGTTTTGTTGAATAATATATTTTAAATGTTTTTGGTCTGTTAAAAAATGTTGAGTAAAAATTTCTCTTCAAAAATATTTAATATTTAAATTTTACTTTACCAATTCACATTAAATATAAAAGAACCTATTTAAATATCTCATTTCCAAAATGAAAATGTATCATGAATATGAAAATCATGAACGTTGTTGTCATATTATGAAATTCATCATGGGTCATGTCATATTTTGACGTTTTTCTTGAGAATACGATGTCACATATTTCATTAAAAAAAACTTCGTTAAACTCAAGTATGGTTCACTAACCTAAACAATGGTTTAACTATGGTGAAACAAAATTCAACCATGATTAACCAAAGTCAACCATAATTAACCAGAGTTATGCATGACTTGCTAATGTAAACCATGGATGACTATGGTCAAACTAAAGTCAAACATGGTTTACCAAAATCAACCATGGTTTGCTACAATGTTTGGTGTATCTCAACACAACCACATATGTGACACATTAACAATGTGACATTCGACGTTCATCAAGGGTTATGTCACATTGCGAATCTCTCATTTCCACAACGAAAATGTATCATGAAGATGAACTTCATGAAGGGTGTTGTTAGATTGTGACATTCACCTAGGGTCATGTCACATTTTGATATTTTTCTTGAGAATATGATGTGACATAATTCATTAAAAAAAACTTCATTAAATTCAAGCATGGTTCACTAAACTAAATAATGGTTTGACTATGGTGAAACAAAATTCAACCATGATTAACCAGAGTCAAGCATGACTCGCTAATGTCAACCATGGATGACTATGGTCAAACTATATTCAAACATGGTTTACCAAAGTCAACCATGGTTTGCTATAGTGTCTTGTGTTTGTCGACACAACTCAAGATGCGACACATTAGTAATGTTAAATTCGATGTTCATTAATGTTTGGATTGCATTCGGCGTTGACCAAGGGTTATGTCACATTGTGATGTTTATTAAGGGTTACATTGCTTTTGGCATTCATAAAGGTTTTTGTCACATTGCGACGCTGGTCAACTGTTATGCCACATTGCGACAATGCCCAAGATGTGAAAAATGAATAATGCCACGTTTGATATTAAGAAATTTTCATGTTGCAATGTGAACTATGGCCATGTGCTTCATTAAATTCAACTAGTGTTAACTATCGTGAACCTAAATTCAACCATGGTTAACCGAATTCAAAAATTACTTGCTAAATTCAACCATGGTTGACAATTTTTAAACTAAACTCAAACATGGTTTACAAAAATTAGCCATGTTTTGCTACAATGTTTGGCGTATGTCGACACAACCAAAGATGTGAAACATTAACAATGTGGCATTCGACCTTCATCAAGGGTTATGTCACATTGTGAATCTCTCATTTCCATAATGAAAATGTATCATGAAGATGAAATTCATGAAGGGTGTTGTCATATTGTGACATTCATCAAGGGTCATGTCACATTATGATGTTTTTCTTGAGAATATGATGTGGCATAATTCATTAAAAAAAACTTCATTAAAGTCAAGCATTGTTCACTAACCTAAACAATGGTTTAACTATGGTTCAACCAAATCCGACCATGATTAACCAAAGTTTACCATGATTAACCAGAGTCAAGCATGACTCACTAATGTCAACCATGGATGACTGTGGTAAAACTAAAGTCAAACAAGGTTTAACAAAGTCAACCATGGTTTGCTACATTGTCTTTTGTATCTCGACATAACTCAATATGTGACACATTAGCAATGTGACATTTGATGTTAATCAATTATTAGTTTACATTGGACATCGACCAAGGGTTATGCTGCATTGTGATTTTTATCAGGGTTACATTGCTTCTGGCGTTCATAAAGGGCTATGTCACATTGCAACTTTTCTAAAGGGTTATGCCACATTGTGACAATGCCCAAGATGCGACAAATTAATAATACCACATTTGATGTCCAAAAAAATTTATGTTGCAATGAGAACTATGGCCATGTGCTTCATTAAATTCAACCATGCTTAACTATCGTCAAATTAAAGTTAACCATGGTTAACCAAAGTCAAACATTACTTGTTAAATTCAACCATGGTTGACAATGGTCAAACCAAACTCAAACATGGTTTACCAAAGTCAGGCATGGTTTGCTACAATGCTTGGTGTATGTCAACAGAACTGAATATGTGACACGTTAATAATGTGACATTCGCCATGCATCAAGGGTTATGTCACATTGTGATGTTTATCAAGGGATACATTGGATTCAGTGTTAATCAAGGGTTATGTCGCATTGTGATGTTTATCAAGAGATATGTTGCATTTGATGTTCATCAAGGGTTATGTTGTATTGTGATGTTTTTTTATGGTTACGTTGCATTCGTTGTTCATACATGGTTACGTCACATTATGAAATTTATCAAGGGTTATGTCGCATTGTAACAATACCTAAGATGTGATAGATTAATAATGTGACAACAATGTTAAGAAATTTTCATGTTGCATTGTGAACTATGGCCACGTGCTTAACTAAAGTATACCTTGGTTAATTATTGTCAAACTAAATCAAGCATGGTTAATCAAATTCAACCATGGTGAACTAAATCCAACGATGATTCACAAAAATCAATGATAGTTTAACTATGGTGAATGATTAACCAAATTCAAACATGACACAGTAGAGTTAACCATGGTTAACTATTGTTAAACTAAAGTAAACAATTGTTTACCAAAGTCATCCATGGTTTGCTACAATGTCTTGTGTATGTTGACACAACTAAATTTGCGACACATTAACAATGTGATATTAAGTGTTCATCAAGGTTTATATCGCATTGCGATATTGATCAAGGTTTGCGTTACATTCAGCGTTCATCAAGGGTTATGTCCCATTGGGAATTTTATCAAGGGTTACACTTCATTCAACATTCATGAAGGGTTATGTCACATTCTAACCAAAGTATACCATGGTTAACTAAAGTCAAACATGACTCAGTAAAGACAATAATGGTTGACTATGGTCAATCTAGAGTTAAACATGGTTTACCAAACTTCATTCATGGTTCATAACATTGTCTGATATAAGCTGACACAACTTAAGATGTGACACATTAACAATATGGAATTTGAGATTCATCAAGGGTTATGTAACATTGGTTCAAACTAAAGTCAACCATGGTTAACCAATATAAACCATGGTTAATTAAATTCAGACATTACTTGCTAAAGTTAGCCATGGTTGACTACAGTCAAACTTAAGTCAAACATGGTTTTCTAAAATGTCTGGTGTATGTTGGAATAATGCAAGATGCAACACATTAATAATGTGACATTTTGTGTTCGTTAAGGGTTACATTGCATTCGACATTCATAAAGGGTTGTGTCGCATTAAGATGTTTATCAAGCATTACATTGCATTCGTTATTCATAAAGGGTTATGTAACATTGCAACACTACTCAAGGGTTATTCCACATTGCAACAATTCCCAAGATGTGACATGTTAATAATGTGACATTCAATGTCAAGAAAATTTCATGTTGCATTGTCGAATATGGCCATAAGGTTTATTAAAGTCAACCATGGTTACTATGGTCAACCCAAGTTAAGCATGGTTAACAAAAGTAAACCATGGTTAACTAAAGTAAAAAATTACTCACTAAAGTCAACATTGTTGACTATGGTCAATCTAGAGTCAAACATTATTTTGGCAAAGTCAGGCATGGTTCACTACATTATCCAATATATTTTGACACAACTCATGTTGCGACACGTTAACAATGTGACATTGAATGTTCATTAAGGGTTTAGTTGCATTGTATCAATATGAAGTCAACCATGGATTGCTACAATGTGTGGTGCATATGTCAACACAACTCAAGATGTGACACATTAACAATGTGTCCTTCGATGTTCATCTAGGGTTTTGTCACTTTGTGATGTTTATCAAGTGTTACATTGCATTTGGCATTTATTAAGGATTATGTCACATTTGGATGTTTAGCAAGTGTTATGTTGCATTTGGCATTCATAAAGGGTTATGTCACATTGCCGCATTGCGACAATGTCTAAGATGTGACAGATTGACATTGTGTCATTCGATGTTAAGAAATTTTCATGTTGCATTCTAAATGATGGTGAGGTGCTTTACTAAAGTCAACTGTGGTCAAACTAAAGTAAAGCATTGTGAACCAAATTCAACCATCGTTAACTAAATTCAACGATAGTTCACTAAACTCAGTGATGGTTTGACTATGGTGAAACCAAAGTCGACCATGATTGACCAAAGTCAAACATGACTCGCTACAGTGAACGATGCTTGACTATGGTCAAACTAAAGTCAAACATGGTTTACCAAATTCAACCATGGTTTGCTACAATAATGGAAATTATGCATATATATCCTGTTTTAAATAGTTATTAAGAAAATAAATATTCCACATATTCATGAGTGTGGTTAGAATGTAAAATTTGATATGTATGCTTCTTTGGAATGTCTCATTGACTCTATATATATATATATATATATATATATATATTGTATTTTAAGAAAAATCTTTCCAATTCTACTAGGAATGACTCATACAATAAACCAAGCAATGCACTATTATTAATTTGAACGTTAATAAATTAATTAACCAACATATTCCTACAATACTATAATCCAATGTAATTAGTCATAATGTAATTAATTAATTAGTTAGTTATTGCATTGTTAATTAATGAAATCAAATCACTTTATTAAGATTGTTTTATAAGTGAGATTATTATTTAATTCAGTTTCATATTATTACAATTATTTTAATAATATCATTTCTACTAATACTTTGCAGATATGTCTATGCACCCACCTCGTGAGTAGCAACAACCACATTAATTTTATTAATGTGTTTGAATACGCAGATAGGTGTAAATTTAGGCACATACTTTTTATATTAATTTTTTTCCTGATAGTATGTGCTTAAATTTACGCCTATCGACGTATTCAGACATTTGATGTTTATAGTTGATGCATCTATAATTTTTTTATTTTGGGATAAGCTAATATAATTTATATTATTTATTAAGTGTAGACTATACGTTTTCTCACTCTTTGTTCATAGAGGAACTTGATTGATTGATTTCGAACTGTGATTGCTTTTTCAAACATCATTAAGTTGGTTTTAAATAATACAAATTTTTATGTAAAATTTTACCATATATTAAACTTAGATTATGATAAAACTCTAACTACATCTTAAAATATCACTAGTTTTTTTTATCAAATTTATTATATAGATCAAAATGTAGTGCACCATTAACTTACTCCTTTTAAGTCCCTATCACTTGAGGTTTCTCCATAAAAATATACTTATGAATAATATGCATGATGGATTGACATGTTTGAAGGAAAGGTATAACATTAGAAATGTTCCATGTATTTTTCTTTATACCTTAAAATCTAATAGACGAATCCGTAATGATAATTCAACGTTTATTAATGCCCATAAGAAAAGAAATAACCCCTCAATACATCTGATTATATTATTTATATTATTCTTCCAAAAAAACAAATGACCGCTTCAATACATTTGTTTGCACTATTAAAATTACCGAAATAATATTAATATTTTTCAAATTTCAATCCAACTTTGAAATTCTTTATAAAAACAAATAAAAAACTTTTCCACACTCCAAAATTTTGAATTTTCGTTCGGCTAACATCCAAATTTACAATTTCTCCTAGTGGACCACAGCCCAGTGGACCACAGCCCAGTGTAAGGAGCGTATATTTCTCTACTTACAGACACGTGACCTCAGCCCAGGTACAAGGAGCTTATTTTGTTCTACTAACCTAAAAGTGAGCTGCAGCCCAAGTATCCTGAGCTTATGTTTTTGGACTCACCTGCAGCCCAAGTATACTGACCTCACTTTTGCACCTGAAGTTTAGGGAGCTTATTTTTTTATTCTCACCGAAAAGTGAGCTGCAGCCCAAGTATACGGAGGTCAACTTTTCTTACTAACTAGTGAACCTCGGCCTATGTGTAAGGAGCTTATCTTTTTTATTCGAGTCTTCTATTTCTTCCGACTAATAACCTCCAAGCGAACCTTCGTCCCTTCGTCTAAGTGTGAGGAGTTTATCTTTTATAATAATAATGTATTTTTAACGTCATAGTTTATGGAGACACTAATTTGGTGTATGGGATCCCTTTGTTTGTGGGACAAGACACCAATTTGGTATATGAGACCCCCTGGTTTGCGGGACGAAGGACTCCCTTTAGATAGTGATTTAACTCCTAAAGTTTATAATGGTGTACATACACTATCCCTCTAGTTTTAAACTTGTGAACTCTTAAGAAAAAATACATGCTCTTAACCATATATTCACGTTACAAGATTCTTAATGGCCACTCCTTTTATTCCACACCCCAAGTGTAAAGAGCTCTATTCAATATAGTTAGAAATAAATAAAGTTTATATTTATTTAATATAACAATGTTTCCTTAATTGAAAGATAAAAAACAATATACAATTAGTAAAGTTTATATTTAGTAAGTAAAACTTAATAGAAAGAAAAGTGTTGTCAAATTATTTTACTCTTGAAAGGTGCAAAAATTTGGTTCTTAACTCATTTTTGTTTCTTAGAGTTCAAATGATATCAATTTGTTTAGAGAGAAGTGGTTTTCTTTAATCTAATAATTAATTACTATAAGATATTTATAAATGTTTTGTTTTCTAAAAGAATATATCATATATTAAAGTGAATGATAAAATAAGTAATTAAATATAAAATAAATGTAAAAATAAATAATTGAATATTATTAAGTTGAATTTAATCTTTAATTATGTCTTAATTTAAATTTGTAATTCAAAATGTTTATATTATTTTTAGGCAAATTGGTTAGTATATGTTCTCTTTAATATGGAAAAAAATGTGCTATGATTTTATTTGTGAATTTTTTCTATTAATATAAATTATATATAATATTATTGATCATATATTTTATAATGAGTATTGAATTTTAGTCATTGTTAAAGACTATGTAAAAAAGTTTTTTTTTTAAAATTTGATAAACCAAAATTGATTGTGGGTAGATGTTACATATCATTATCATTTTATTTAGAAGATAAAATTTTAAATGTAGAAAAACTTGAAAAAGATTATAAATATCTAAAAGAAAAAACCTCACAAAATGCAATGAATCAAGTAAAAACAGATCTTAGTTGAATGGAAGAGGATTATTATTACACAAAGTTAGATTTTATATACCAAATTTGGCGGATATAAATTAATTATTGCAGACGAATTACATAAAAGACCTTATACGAATTACATAAAAGACCTTATTCAGGACCTCCTGGATATCAGAGAATGATCACCATGACAATGAAAGATTTCTTTTGGCCTAATATTAAAAATAAGTAGCAAGTTATTTAGCACGCTACATTGAATCTCAACACGTAAAAGATGAACACCAACATCTAGTAGGATTATTACAACCATCACCTATTCCAAAATGGAAGTGGGAAATTATTAGCATGGATCTCATAACTGGCTTACCTAAGAATGTTAAACAACGCGACTCAATCATGTTCATAGTAGATAAACTAAGGAAGCTCACTTTATTCTGATAGAGTATACATATAAGGCTATTAACATTGTTGATATATTTATGAAAGAAATTTTCAGGTTGCTTGGTGTTCCTAAGATAGTAATCCCGGACAGAGATGCAAATTTTATGTGAAATTTTTGGAAATCTTTATTAAAAGGATTATGAAGGCAAATAAATTTTAGCACTGCATATCATCCTCAAAACTGACAGGAAAACAGAAAGAGTAAATTAGGTTTTGGAAGAGATGCTTATAATGCGCATGATGGATATTCCAAGTAAGTGGGAATATTATTTGCATTTGGTAGAATTTTCATATAACAATCATTTTCAAGTTTCAGGTGGATTGAGTCCATTTGGGATTCTATATGGATGAAAATGTAATACTCCAATACCTTGGAGCAGCCTCGTTGACATATTAGTGTTAGGACCTAAATTGTTGAATGATATGGAACTAATAGTGAAACAAGTACAACATAATTTGAAGGTTTCCCAAGATACGAAAAAGAGTTATGTCAACTTAAAAGAAACTCCACGAGAGTTCCAGGTAGAAGAACATATTTATGTAGGGGTAAAACCTAGAAAAATATACCTAAAGTTGGGAAAGTACTCAAAATCGGTGCCCGAGTATTGTGGACCATTTGAAATTTTGACAAAAATTGAACCGATGGCATATCAATTTGCATTACCACCTACAATAAAAGTAGATAATGTTTTTCATGTTTCAATTTTAAAGTAATATGTTCATGATGCTACTCATGTGATAGACTGAAATGTTATATAGGTGGAATGCAAAGGAGAGTTTCAAGTGGAACCAAAACGTATTCTCAACATTACCGAAATTTTACTCCGTAACTGTACCATCAAGGAAGTCAAGTTGCAATGGAAGTACCTTTGTCCACAGGAGCCCACTTGGGAATTGGAAAGTAATATGCGAGAGGCATATCCAGTTCTATTTCAAGATGAAATAATGGAAGAATGAAAGACAAAAATAGTAACATTGAGGACGATGTTATCCTTTAAGGGGAGGCGTATGTAATACACCAAACAATTGTCTAATTATTATTACTTTGAATATTTATTTATTTAGTATCTTGACAATAAAGTCCAAATGAATGTAATGAATTATTATTATTAAATAATTAAAATACTGAGAGGAATCAGAACTGAAGTAGTCGTTAAATCAGTGTTTACTGACCTGCAAGAGGAAATGGCAAATGGAGAAAGCTGCTAAGTGAAAAATCAAGTGATGCAGGAGGCATCTTCCCCAAAATCAGGTCAAGAGTCCTTGTGGATCCCTACAGTGTACGAGGCTCATAAATGACCAAGTTCTAGGAAAAATACTATAAATTAATATGTCCATCAAATAAGAAGGAGGTTGGTGATGGATGGGGAAATGATCTATTTGGGTGCTCAAGGAATTGGTTGTGAGGAACGACAACTTTAGTTCTATTTTCCCAAAAGTGGTGATAGGTTCCTTACTAAATTTATTAATTATTTAGTACTGATAATTATAGTCTAAAAGTATATTTGACTTATAAGTGCATTAGAAACTAATAATTATACTATGCATCAATTACTATTCTTTTGATCTCTTTCAATAAAATGTTCATAGTTATAAACTGTTATTTGTAAGTTATTTATGTACAATATGTAGAAAATCGTAGATCTCTTATTTATGTAGAAAAAATTAAATCGTACATAAATTATCTCTACAATAATTTCCCATGTTATGCTACATTACTATAAATCAAACCCTTTAAATGTATATTTTCATATTTAGCAGTAAGAGCCAAGAGATCTCCCCAAAGAGATTCTTTCTCTATTTATAACAAATGCAAATCCCCACTTCCATCATTCTTGTAATTAAAAACGTTCGTTATATTTGTAGATCTAAATAAGACAATTAGTCACAACATTTCGCAAGAAAATATTTAGATATATACCTGTTGTACCCCTGCTCAATAGCCTTACAAAATACATATTTCATCAAACAAAATCCTATTTTGTTTGATGAAATGTTCGAATTTCTCAGGACAAATCTATTGAATCACCAGCTACTGAAATGATAACTTTTCGTGAGCTTCTGAATCATTGAAATTTTATGTTTTTAAAGCAGCCTTTGCAAACTATAGATTATTTGATAAAATCACCATTATCAAGTTATTATTTTGAATGGATTTACATTAACGATCAAGGGATGAGTGTTAATAATTTCCATATCTTTTTCTCATAACCTAATCTTCAAACCTTATCCAAATAGTTATTACTTGATTTTGCTTTTTGATTTTATTATTATAGATATTGATAAGGTTACGAAATTGAATGATTGATCGTAGTATGGGTTGGCTCGTTATCATTAGTTTTCATTCAGATGTTAATTAATGGGTATGCATGGTTGGTTCAATGTAAGTGTGGTAGGGTCTTAGAGTATTGGAGGCTGGATAATTGATGTGAATATACATTATCCTAAGTCTACCCTTCAGATTCCGAACCATATTCGATATTACTATGGTTATTTTAATCTTCATTTTTATAACATGGTCTATATTGTAAAGTTTGGTTTTGATTTGATCATTTTGTATTATGTTGCATGGCTCGCCACCTTCGAAGGTTAAATCAAATCTACGGTAAGGGTGACATTGGATTATTGTTTAACATCAGCTTAATTTATGTCGTCACCTCCAATTCCGATATACCTATTGTGAAATTGATATGGCATCATTGCGCGGGTACTTAGTTTTGTCTTTCACATTCAATTCCGATTACGTAACCAACGTCGTGGCTTCATCCTTGGTAAACACCTGTAGTCTATGCAATGAGTGGTCTTACGTCAATAGCCCGGGGTAAATAATGGCAATATCAGTTCGATCTGGAGTTGTTTTGTCGTCATTTCTTATTTCGATTGCCCCTTACTATGTTATCATTCCCCTTCATGCCGAATTTTCAGGGTTATCGGCTGCATTTATGCATGTCGCGGCTGGTTTATGAACGCATAGGGTTTCGTTGCTTAGTTTTTCTCCTCGGTCTGCACCCTGAGTGCTCACTCTCAAGTTCACTGTTGTTTTTTGATCTTTGGTATCTTTTCCAGGTGAGGTTTCCTGCATGTGCATAGTTAGTTATGGCATCGGTGGTGAGAGTCAAGCCCTGTGAGATGAATCTCCTTGATACAAACCCTGAACTTTTATCCAAGGTCGAGGCCGTGGGATGGTTGCCATTTATCAGTAAGTTTTCGGATTCGAACCCTGAAGTGACGAGGGTGTTTGTTGTGTCTTTGGCCAACTTTCAGGTTAAGGTTGGTGATCTCCAGTTTCGAGTGGACGAGCGGTCAGTTGCGCTTGCCACTGGCTTACCACTGACATGCGAATGATGGTTTAAGTACCAGCGAATGGATATAACAGAATGGAGGAAATTACTGAAGAATCCATGTCAAGAGGTATCGTTCAGAGCTGGAGTGGCTCGAAGATACTTTAAAAAGGAACGGCGCCCAGTCTTGGACTTAATACATAGGTACGTGACCTGTGAAGGTCACCTGTCTTTAGCCTATGTTTACCATCTGCGGTTGATGTCTGTTTTTATCAGTTTCCCTTTGAATTTACCTTATTACCTAGTTCAGAGTCTATCTAAAATGTCCTCTGTGATTAGAAAGGGTCCAAAACATATTAGTCATAGTTTGTTCCACCATGGTTTGGTGAGGATGTTAATAAAGAGGGAATTGTCAAAGTTAAACAGGTCGTGGGATGAGTTTATTGAGTCTAATGGCTTCTCAACCTTTTGTCACTATCAGTTTGACTGCCAGGAAGAATTATTAAGTCATCAAGAGCCTAATCAGGTTTCAGTCTTGCCTTTACGCAAGCCTTTATCAAGCATGCCTGTGTCAAACCCTACCGGTCGAATGAGCCCTAGTGTCTGTAATGAGTCGATTCCTCCTCCTGTGAGTAGCCCCAGTTCCTCTGTGTCTACAAAACGTATGAAAAAGTCTTCGCGTTTGTCTCCAGTAACCCTGAAAAGAAACATTGATACCTGCAAACAAACGGGTAAAAGGCCAAAAGCTAAGTTGATGGGTAGGTTTACTAGAAGCATGGCCAAGGGTAATGTTGTCAAATCACCTATGAATGATGGTGTTCGTGTTGATCCTCAAGGATAGTCCTCATGCCCAAGGATAGTCCTCTTGTGTTTGACAAGGATATTCGGGTCGATCCTGTTGTTGATCCTCCAGCTAAGGGGAAGACTATTGAGATGAACGTATCGGTTTCTTATCAGGTTGGGGATATGATTCACCCACTGTTTGTTAACGGCTTGTTGGATAAGATTCACAGCATGGAAGGAAGAGTGACTGAGATGTTAGCTTATTGCGATATTGTGGAGACTGAGAATATTAAGTTGAAAGAGTAGTTAGATGCAGACAATAAGTCTTTGCTGCATGTTAAAAAGCATAAGAATCGTTTGATTCGAAGGGTATTAAAATTGCAGAATGAAAACGATAAGAATAAGGAGAAAATAAGGGAGCTTAATGCTCAAATTACTCTTATGCAATTTAAGGGCCCGTCGCAGAATCCATCAAGTGGTGTGAACATTCAGTTTTTTTAACGCACCTATGAATTTATAATGGGTTGAAATGCACTTGCTTTTGGTTTCAGGTTTGAAGTTATGATAGATTGATAATCGGGTTACTCCTTAACAGGTACTCAGTTTAATTCATTTATTATTTATTTTTTTGCATTTTCTTTTTGTTTGTGTTTTGATTATTTCTTTTTTGTGCAGTATCGTAGGTGATATTTTGGATCTTCTCTGGATATTTTGGATGATTGTCTATGGTCTGGATGATCCCTACATGACCGGGAACAAATCTATTGGCGAAGACCGTTTTCCAGGTGTCACAATGTAGTTAGTGTCTTTGTCGATTTTATGATTTTGTGCTAAGAACACAGTCTATCCAATTTCAAAACATTTAATGTATATTAAAATTGACATGTTTCACTTGTCATTTTCAACGAAATTGAATTTGATTTAGATTTTATGGTTGCCGGTTGTTTAGAACCATTTCTCTAGGAATTGGTTATTTAAAGAGACATGTGGGTATTGAGAAAGGGGTCGATAATTTAGGGAAAGAAAGAGACAAGACTACTGTTTGATTTTCCTGTGACTTAAGGCATTTTTCTGTCAGCAGCTACAGTATTTTAAAGTGGTGATACTTATATATGTTTACAGTATTTTTACTTCGCATATGTGTTTATGGTATCGTTTGGTTTTGTTATTTTTCCCTCATTATTAATATTTGCTATGATCTCTTTAATGAATTATGCAAGTATATTATGTATAATTGTCTACTTATACTGATTTCGATTTGCTGATGTATGTCAGGTTGTAAATATGATAATTGATATCATAACATATGTGATATATGTGTCTATTGTATGATCTTGTTAGTTTCTTAATTTCTTTTGAATACTTTTCAAGATTATTAATACAGTAGTCCCATTAGTAGGTTCGATTTTAGGTTAAATATTTGCATCGCTCTTGATCAGGATAGGATTTAGATTAGATTAATATATTTTCTATTTCTGTTAATTATATTACTGAAAATCCATTTGAATCAGATCTTTATATTCATATCACATTCAGATTATTTTCTTATCTTGCGATTAATGTACAGGTGTATATAATGTATTTCTGTGATTTATCAACTCTATTAATATTTAGTTAACTTCTTATTCTTGTATTATTAAATCTGATTCTTTGAAGTAGATTAAATTTAGTTGACTGATATTGTAATTAATAACATTTATTAACTTGTGTAGGGATAGGTATAGATTTGATTAACAATCAGTAGCGTTAGCTTTACCTGTTAGACTTTCTTTCATTAGACTTTCAGGCTAACAGAGCCTTTAAACCTGTCGAGAACAACCATCCCAAACAGCTTGGAGCCTGCTTTAAGGATCCCGGTCTGAGTTGTCTTCCCTCGTTACGTGCATAGTCACATATGCCCATCAACAATGGCGCTAGAAGGAGGGCCAGCTTAAGCTAATGGCTGATGAAAAAAATCCTGTAAACAAAATCAATCAGCCTATCACCCCTTAAATGCAGTCATCATTACAACCCCATACTCTCCGGTCATCACGCTTAGGTGAAGCCCCTCTGAACGACTCCATTCGAAGCCTTATCTCTCAGTTCAACTCTAGCGGTACTCACCAACCTGAAGAAATTGACCAGTTTGAGCAAGCCATAAATGAATCTCATAGGATCCTAACAAGGGCTTATTCGAATCTCACTGGGCGCCAACCCACTGAATTACCTCTCCCGCAGATCACACGTCCCCGCACTCATCGTCTTGAACCTGTTTCAGAAGAATAGGAGCAACCTTTAGGTGCTCTCCCTGACCTTTAGATACAGCAGTTTCTGACAAATGCCAATCAACCTTCATCTTCTTCAGGACAACCTGCTTCAGGAGGGTCTGGTCAACCACCATCACCACCTCATTCACCTCCCCGCGTTCTTCAAACACCACCTTCGCCGCCTCCCACACCAAGGAACATGGTAGGTGTAAACCCTAAACACTCCTAATAAAGAAAGCTACTTCTGAAAACACTCCTAATAAAGAATCACCTAGACAACCTTTTAGAAGACCTTTCCAAAATGCAGCTCCGAAACAAACTCCACCTTTTGAAGCTAATAGTGTTGATGAAATTAATAGTTTCCTCAAATTATTAGTTTCAGGTCTAGAAACATCAGCTGAAAGCGATGCTCAATCTTCAGGTTAGAGTTCTGAAGATACCCAAGAAAAGGATAATGACACAAAAGATAAACCCCTCAAGTTATCAGTCACTTCTGGGACACCACAGAATTGACTGATGACGAAGATGTGGGTGTTGTCAATGTAAATCAGCATCAATACAATACTAGAAGCAAAAAGGACCATCCTTCAAGGGAACCTTCTACAACTGGTATAGATAATAGTTCAGCTATTCAAACAAAAACCCAACCTACAAATATTAAATCTGCACCCTCCCTTGATTTAGAATATGATCTGGTTCACGATTTAAAGAAAATCAGAGCTAATATCTCTATTTATGAGCTCCTTAAATTACCTGTGATTAGAGATAAAATGATGCAAGGGGTATCTCCAAGTAAAAGTGGCAAAACTCCTTCAAATCAAAATAGTTCTGCTAATACTAAAGATAATTCAACAAAATCTTCAGTCAATGCATCATCCATAGGAAATAAATATGATTCTTCAACTCCTCCTTTTTTACTTACGTTTGAGATCTGCAATCGTAAAGTGCACAACTGTATGATAGACTCAGGGGCTTCAAAGAATGTCATGCCATACTCTGTGTGTAAAAAACTTAATGCAGTCCCTGTGCCTTGTGATACAAGTATTGTGCAGCTTGACCATTCAAACGTGAAAGTAATAGGCAAGTTAAAAGAGGTGCTGATAAGGTTAGCTTCAAACCCTCAATTCCATTTTATCATTGATATAATTGTTGCAGATATCCTGGAAGCATATGGTCTATTTCTTAGCAGAGATTGGTCCGAAAAATTGAAAGGATATTTCACGACAGACTGGTCACATTTATGGATATCTCATAATGGTCGTCCAAACAAGATCAGAATTGATCGAGAATGGTATATGAAGCACACAGTCACCGAATTGGATGACTCTAATGAGCCGGTGCTATTCACTGATACCATAATGGGCAATTACATGACTGATTCCTTCTTTGGGAATTTTGAAGCTGAAACTTCACCAGTCCAAAACTTAGTACAACAGTCTAAAGTATTCCATTCTACTGAAGTTTTGGAAGAGATTCCAGTTCCAAACACGGTACATTTAGATCTTAACAATGGTCTCTGGTCTCTATACTTTGACGGATCTAAGTCAAAAGAAGGGGCTGGTGCAGGTTGCTTGCTGATAGATCCCTATGGGAAAAGGTATTTCATTGCTTGCAGGTTAGAATTCGATTGCACCAATAATGTGGCTGAATATGAAGCTCTTATTCAAGGTCTGAAAAAAGAAATTGACTTGGGAGCCAACGCTTTGGTAGTGTTAGGAGACTCTGAGATAATCATCAAATAGGTGTGTAACACTATACACTGTATTGCTGGGCATCTAAGAAATTATCAGGTAGAGGTATGGAATCTATTACTAGCATTTGAAGCCTTTAACATAAGTTCTATTCCTCGTTATTTAAATCAGGAAGCAGATCTCTTAGCCAATGTTGCTTCACGGTTAATTCCATCTGAAGGAATGTTTGCTAATTATTTTTCGGTTGAATTGCTTTTCAGACCTTCCATACCTGACAACATCGCAAATTGGAGAGTCTTCGACAACGACGAGCAGTTGGTCGATTTTATGACTTTGAAGGATACTTTTAAAGATGCGGTCATTGACGAAATGACTCACGATGAGGATCTATACAATTTTGCAGTAATTCATAAGCCTTGCTCAATTCAGGAATCTCTCAATCAGGTTAGTACTCTTTCCAGATCAGTAATCAAACTTGAGAAATTCTATGACTTGAAGGATAAATTTAAATCTTCAAGGAACTGCAAAACCAACAGCTCCATTATGCAATCTGAAATTGTAATTCTAGGCACTGAACATGACCCTCAATGTGTCAATCTGGGTAGTATGTGTACTCCCCAAGAAAAAATAGCTTTCATACGACTCTTTAATGAGTTTAAAGACATTTTTGCATGGACGTATGAGGATCTTAAGACATTCGATCCTAATATAATGCAACATGTCATTCCCATGAAATAAGAGGCTAAACCTTTTCAACAGAAATTGAGGAAAATGCATCCTAGCCTAAAACCAGCTGTCAAGAAGGAGCTGAATAAACTCCTTGCCGCCAGAATAATTTTCCCGGTACGGCATGCAAAGTGGGTGGTGAATCTTGTCCCTTTCAGAAAGAAAAATGGTGATATCAGGTTATGCGTCAATTTCTGAAATCTGAATAAGGTTTCAGATAAGGACAATTATCTTGTTCCTCCAATGGAGAAAATATTGCAACAGGTCTCTGGATCTGAAATGTTTTCACTTCTAGATGGCTTTTCCGGATACAACCAAGTGTTAGTATCCAAAACAGATTAGTTGAAGACAACCTTCAAGACCCCTTGGGGAACGTATGCCTATAGGAAAATGCCATTTGGGTTAATTAATGCCGGAGCAACATTTCAAAGAGCAATGGATATCGCATTTAGAGGTCTGATTGGTAAGTTTGTCATTATTTATCTTGATGATATTACTGTCTTTTCTAAGAATAGAGCTGATCATTTAACTCATCTTAGGAGAGGTTTTGAGCGTTGCGGGAAATATGGAATTTCTATGAATCCTAAGAAATCCATCTTTTCAGTTACAGAAGGTAAGTTACTGGGTTTCGTTGTTTCTAAAGAAGGTATCAATATTGACCTAGAACATACACATGCTATATCTCAAATTTCTATGCCTCACTCAAAGAAATCTATGCAGTCATTTCTTGGGAAGATAAATTTTGTTTCTAGATTTATTCCTGGGTTCACTGAAATTGTTAGGCCGCTTCAGAAAATGATCAAGAAAGATGCTGAATTTAAATGGGCTGTTGAAGAGAAGCAATCTTTTCATGACATCTTAAAAGCTATTGCTGAAGCTCCCAACTTAACAAGCCCAGATTTTTCTAATCCATTTATCTTGTACACGTTTGCTTCTAATTCTTCGTATGCTGCTGTTCTAACACAGAAAAATCAGGAAAATAATGAAGCTCCCATTGCTTTTACGAGTTCTAGTTTGAATGGTGTAGAATTGAATTACCTAGAAGTGGACAAACAAGCGTTCGTTGTTTTTAAGTCTGTCAAACATTTCCGGACCTATTTGCTGAAGTCTCATACCATAGTCATTGTGCCATATTCCGCAGTTAGAAATCTTTAGGTGCAAAGGGACCTGGGTGAAAAGCGAGCCCATAAGGTTACAGCACTTCAAGAATATGACCTGGAAATCAAACCTTTAAATATTGTCAGGGGACAAGGACTCTGTAAGCTGGCAGCTAGATCTTCGAATAGTTCTGAATCTGATCTGCACTTCTTTGGTGAACCTTCTTTGTTTGAAAGGGAAGTTTTTCTGATTTCCACTCCTCGTGATTCCTGGTATGATGATAATAAGTTTTTTCTATTGCATGGGAATTCTCCTGAACACTTAGACCCACGTAATAAAAGGGCTTTGAGATTGAGATCTTCCCCTTATCAGCTGATTGATAACATATTTTTTAGAAATAATTTTGAAGGAGTCCTCCTTCGTTGTTTAGAAAGAAATGAGGTTGATAATGTGTTGTCTCAACTACACGCAGGACTAGCCGGGGGACACTTTGGCGGAGAAACCACTACACATAAAATACTCAAAGCAGGCTACTACTAGCATGTGTTGTTCAAAGATGCATATGCCTTTTCCAAGAAGTGTCAGGAGTGTCAGAGAGCAGGAGGCAGGTTGAAGAAAGCAGCTTTCCCCCTCCAGCCGGTGATTATTGAAGTTCCATTCCAACAATGGGGTTTGGATATCATCGGTCCGATCACACCAGATTCTTCATAGCAGCATAAGTACATTTTGACAGCCATAGATTATTTCACTAGATGGGTTGAAGCCATTCCCTTGCCAGTGGTTAACTCGGAACAGGTGATATCATTCCTTGATTCTTTTATTATCACCAGATTCGGTGTTCCTGAATCTTTGATTTTTGACAATGCAACTTATTTTTCTTCTGTTAAATTAACTGAGTATGCATTGTAAAAGGGCATAAAGTTAAAATATTCAGCTAATTATTATCCCCAGGGTAACGGGTTAGCTGAATCTTCAAATAAAAATTTAATCAAAATTCTGAAACGCACGGTGGTAAATCATCATAGGAATTGGCACAACGCCTTATCGAATGCCTTATGGGCTGACAGAGTGACTCCCAAAGCTGCCATAGGAAACTCTCCCTTTTTCCTGGTATACGGCAAGGAAGTTATTTTACCTCCTCATTTATTTTTACCCTCTTTACAACTTTCCCAGTCAGTACAGGAGACACCATGTTCTTCCATGGAGCATCGAATTAACACCTTTCATAAACTAGAGGAAGATAGAGAGTTGGCTAGGAAAAAGTTCAATAAACACCAACAGACCATGAAGCGCTGGCTTGATCTCAGAAAATCAGCCAGTCGGGAATTGGAAGTAGGTGACCTAGTTCTGAAATGGGACAAGGAGCACGAAGACAAAGGAAAACATACGAAGTTCCAATGCCTGTGGCTGGGACCATTTATTATTACAGAAAAACTTGGTCCTAGCACTTTCAGGTTGCAGACATTGGAGGGTGACATTGACAACCTTCCAGTGAATGGTCATCTGATTAAGAAATATTTTTGTTGATCCCCCTCAAGGGATTATCCTGTACATATCTGGTGTGGTGTGCTTGGTTTGTGGAATTGGTTAGTGAGTTTATTTGTTTGGTTTGCTTTGGATATTTTTCTCATATTTATTTGTAGTTTTATTTGCACATTTGAAGTCTGATTAATTTATCAAACTTCAAGCTGATGTCTTTTTATCAAGTTCTGTGATTGATCTGGAAATCATGCACAAAGGTCTTACTATCCTGAAAATTGTCACACTGTTTTATGTCTTGAACAGTGAACAGGTTTCCATCTTTCTAGATTTTACCAGAAATTCTTGAATCATGTTAATATTAATCAATAATATGAGTCTTGGAAAATATTTTTCCAAAGGGACTAGGGCAGTATTTGGCAAGGTTATATTTTAAATCTTTTACGCCATCCCTTCTCGTAAAGAGAATTAGGTATGCCTCCCCATCTGGTAAGATAATCTCACTGCAGATTAATCATTACTACATTCTAGCCATGGTTGGAGATGAATATTCTTTAAAATAGTCTGAAGGACATAGGGTCTCATAACGAGCCATTCTGTTTAGGATCATAGGTTTGCATTCAGTAACATTGTCGTTTCTGGTTACCAACCTAGGCAATGGCCCTTGGAAAAAACACTGAGGGATAAAAGGTATCATTATGAGCCGGTTTATTTACTGTGGTGCAGATTGGTGACTGACATGGTTACTATCTGGTTACCAAGCCAGAACCATGGCCTTCAAGAGTATTAAAATTAAAAGAGAAAACAATGTTAACAACTCAACCTAACCAGAATTGTATATTTATAACTAATAGATGGGATACTGGCATTCTTTGGGCTTTGAAGCCACCCTGTCGAGGCTATAGACGCCTGCTAGAAGCAGGGCCATGCTTATGGTATTGGGATTTTATTCTTTAAAACCAATCCATTTATTGTTTTACTTCTTTTGGACTGATTTCTGTTGGAAACTCGATCTTCATCAAATAAATAATTAAGACTGTAAATTTCTGGTAATTTTTTAGAAATGTGAGAGGCCTGAATCTGTTTAAGATGGTAAAATATTCATGTCTATATAAGGGCATAAATAAAGGTTCTGATTTCTTTGACTGCATGATTTCAGGTTAAGAAACAGAGATAACTGTTCCGCCCAGCCAGTCGCCATCTGTTGTGCCCCTGCTCAACAGCCTTACAAAATACATATTTCATCAAACAAAATCCTATTTTGTTTGATGAAATGTTCAAATTTCTCAGGACAAATCTATTGAATCACTAGCTACTGAAATGATAACTTTCTGTGAGCTACTTAATCATTGAAATTCTATGTTTTTAAATCATCCTTTGCAAACTATAGATTATTTGATAAAATCGCCATTATCAAGTCATTATTTTGAATGGATTTACATTAACGATCAAGGGACGAGTGTTAATAATTTCCATATCTTTTTCTCATAACCTAATCTTCAAACCTTATCCAAACAGTTATTACTTGATTTTGCTATTTGATTTTATTATTATAGATATTGATAAGGTTACAAAATTGAATGATTGATCACAGTATGGGTTGGCTCGTTATCATTAGTTTTCATTCGGATGTTAATTAATGGGTATGCATGGTTGGTTCAATGTAAGTGCGGCAGGGTCTTAGAGTATTGGAGGATGGATAATTGATGTGAATATACATTATCCTAAGTCTACCCTTCAGATTCTGAACCATATTCGATATTACTATGGTTATTTTAATCTTCATTTTTATAACATGGTCTATATTCTAAAGTCTGGTTTTGATTTGATCATTTTGTATTATGTTGCATGGCTCGCCACCTTTCAAGGTTAAATCAAATCTATGGTAAGGGTGACATAGGATTATTGTTCAACATCAGCTTAATTTATGTCATCGCCTCCAATTCCGATATACCTACTGTGAAATTGATATGGCATCATTGCACGGGTACTTAGTTATGTCTTTCACATTCAATTCCGAGTACGTAACCAATGTCGTGGCTTCATCCTCGGTCAACACCTGTAGTCTGTGCAATGAGTGGTCTTACATCAATAGCTTGAGGTAAATAATGGCAAGATCAGTTCGATCTGGAGTTGTTTTGCCGTCATTTCTTATTTCAATTGCCCCTTACTGTGTTATCATTCCCCTTCATGCTGAAGTTTCAGGGTTATCGACTGTGTTTATGCATGTCGCAGTTGGTTTATGAACGCATAGGGTTTCGTTGCTTAATTTTCCTCCTCGGTCTGCACCCTGAGTGCTCACTCTCAAGTTCGTTGTTGTTTTTTGATCTCTAGTATCTTTTCCAGGTGAGGCTTCGTGCATGTGCACAGTTAGTTATGGCGCCGGTGGTGAGAGTCGAGCCCTGTAAGATGAAGCTCCTTGATACAAACCCTGAACTTTTATCCAAGGTTGAGGCCGTGGGATGGTTGTCGTTTATCAGTAGATTTTCAGATTCGAACCCTGAAGTGACGAGGGTGTTTGCTGTGTCTTTGGCCAACTTTCAGGTTAAGGTTGGTGATCTCCAGTTTCGAGTGGACGAGCGGTCAGTTGCGCTTGCCACTGGCTTACCACTGACAAGCGAATGATGGTTTAAGTACCAGTGAATGAATATAACAGAATGGAGGAAATTACTGAAGAATCCATGTCAAGAGGTGTCGTTCAGAGCTGGAGTGTCCCGGAGATACTTTAAAAAGGAAGGGCACCCGGTCTTGGACTTAATACATAGGTACATGACCTGTGAAGGTTGCCTGTGTTCAGCCTATGTTTACCATCTGCGGTTGATGTCTGTTTTTATCAGTTTCCCTTTGAATTTACCTTATTACCTAGTTCAGAGTCTGTCTAAAATGTCCTCTACGATTAGAAAGGGTCCAAAACATATTAGTCACAGTCTGTTCCACCACGGTTTGGTGAGGATGTTAATAGAGAGGGAATTGTCAAAGTTAAATAGGTCGTGAGATGAGTTTATTGAGTCTAATGGCTTCTCATCCTTTTGTCACTGTCAGTTTGACTTCCCAGAAGAATGCTTAAGGAATCAAGAGCCTTATCAGGTTCCGGTCTCGCCTTTACGCAAGCCTTTGTCAAGAAAGCCCGTGTCAAACCCTACTAGTCGAATGAGCCCCAGTGTTTGTAATGAGTCGATTCCTCATCTTGTGAGTATCCCCAGTTCCTCTGTGTCTGCAAAACGTATGAAAAAGTCTTCGGGTTTGTCTCCAGTAACCCCGAAAAGAAAAATTGATACCTGCAAACAAATGGGTTAAAGGCCAAAAGCTAAGTTGATGGGTAGGTTTACTAGAAGCATGGCCAAGGGTAATGTTGTCAAATCACCTGTGAATGATGGTGTTCGTGTTGAGACTGTCGTGATGGACGATGAAGAAGAAGACCCTGTTTTGCCTGTTGATAATCATAATGTTGGGCATGAGTTCATCTCAAACCCTGCCGAGGGTAGTCCTCCTATGTTTGACAAGGATATTCGGGTCGATCCTGTTGTTGATCCTCCAGCTAAGGGGAACACTTTTGAGACGAATGTATCATGTTCTTATCAGGTTGGGGATATGATTCACCCACTGTTTGTTAACTGCTTGTTGGATAAGATTCACAGCATGGAAGGAAGAGTGACTGAGATGTTAGCTTATCGTGATATTGTGGAGACTGAGAATCTTAAGTTGAAAGAGCAGTTAGATGGAGACAATAAGTATTTGCTGCGTGTTAAAATGCATAAGAATCATTTGATTAGAAGGGTATTAAAATTGCAGAATGAAAACGATAAGAATGAGGAGAAAGTAAGGGAGCTTAATGCTCAAATTACTCTTATGCAATTTAAGGGCTCGTCGCAGAATCCATCAAGTGGTGTGAACATTCAGGTTTTTTAACGCACGTGTGAATTTATAATGGGTTCAAATGCACTTGCTTTTGGTTTTAGGTTTGAAGTTATGATAGATTGATAATCGGGTTATTCCTTAACAGGTATTCGGTTTAATTCATTTATTATATAGTTTTTCGCATTTTCTTTTTGTTTGTGTTTTGATTATTTCTTTTTTGTGCAGTATCGCAGGTGATATTTTGGATCTTCTCTCTCGAATTTTGATGATTGTCTACGGTCTAGATGATCCCTACATGACCGGGAACAAATCGATTGGCGAAGACTATTTTCCAGGTGTCACAATGTAGTTAGTGTCTTTGTCGATTTTATGATTTTGTGCTAAGAACACAATCTATCCAATTTCAAAACATTTAATGTATATTAAAAATGACATGTTTCACTTGTCATTTTTAATGAAATTGGATTTGATTTCGATTTTATGGTTGCCGGTTGTTTAGAACCATTTCTCTAGGAATTGATTATTTAAATAGACATGTGGGTATTGAGAAAGGGGTCGATAATTTTGGGAAAGAAAGAGACAAGACTACTGTTTGATTTTCCTGTGACTTAAGTCAGTTTGCTGTCAGCAGCTACAGTATTTTAAACTGGTGATACTTATATATGTTTACAGTATTTTTACTTCGCATATGTGTTTATGGTATTGCTTGGTTTTGTTATTTTTCCCTCATTATTAATATTTGCTATGATCTCTTTAATGAATTATGCAAGTATATTATGTATAATTGTCGACTTATACTGATTTCGATTTGTTGATGTATGTCAAGTTGTAAATATGATAATTGATATCATAACATATGTGATATATGTGTCTATTGTATGATCTTGTTGGTTTCTGAATTTCTTTTGAATACTTTTCAAGATTATTAATACAATAGTCCCATTAGTAGGTTCGATTTCAGGTTAAATATTTGCATCGCTCCTGATCAAGATAGGATTTAGATTAGATTAATATATTTTATGTTTCTGTTAATTATATTACTGAAAATCCATTTGAATCAGATCTTTATATTCATATCACATTCAGATTATTTTCTTATCTTGCGATTAATGTACAGGTGTATATAATGTATTTCTGTGATTTATCAACTGTGTTAATATTTAGTTAACTTCTTATTCTTGTATTATTAAATATGATTCTTTGAAGTAGATTAAATTTAGTTGATTTATATTGTAATTAATAACATTTATTAACTTGTGTAGGGATAGGTATAGATTTGATTAGCAATCAGTAGCGTTAGCTTTACCTGTTAGACTTTATTTCATTACACTTTCAGGCTAACAGAGCCCTTAAACCTGTCGGGAACAACCATCCCAAACAGCTTGGAGCCTGCTTTAAGGATCCCGGTCTGGGTTGTCTTCCCTCATTACGTGCATAGTTACATATGCCCGTCAACAATACCTCAACATTTTAATCATATCTAGTTAAACTAATTGCATGAGTGGAATGCTTCCCACACAAAACCTAAACTCTGTTTAAAAATTCCAACAACATTACAGTCTTGATTTCAGGATTCCTTACCTAAAAATAGACCGACGTGGATAAAGATTTAATTAAAAATAGAACCAGGATAGCAATATTTAAGCAACAGTTATCTGATTATAAATTTGAGCTTCACAAACATAATAATAATCAAACCAAAATTAAGATCCAAGAATCATGACCACAGGGTCAATATTATCCCTCAATCAAATTTTAAACTCTAAACAAATTATAGAACTGTGAAATCTATAATCGTTGTAAAGCCATTATATCAAATCACATACAAAACTATTGTAATATTTAAACGCATCCCAAGTGTTAGAGGAATTGAAACTCTCCAGTTTCTGGCTTCCATCCAAGATAACTTTTAATTTAAAACAAACTCATGAGATCAGGATAAAATCCACAAACACTCTTTTAAAAGGTTATACAAAAATCAACATAGATGAAGCAAGAATGGAAGAACCGTTCATCCACCAAAACAATTCTTATTTTGAATCTTGTATTTACCAAATTACAATTAAAAAAATTACGATGGTAATATGCCAATCATTGAACCAAAGAACACCTCCAAGTTTTGCCCAAAATGAGGAGCAGATCCAACTACACATAGGAAATCTTATATTAAGAATTAGAGGTTGTGAATACTCTCCTTTATTTTCCTTTTTATCAAATTCAGAGTAACCCTATCAAACTAAATTAAAATATAAGTGATGCATACCTCTAGGATGTTTCAATGATATAGTGCGTAGTTAAGATGGTCGTGTCATGGTTACATGCACAAAAAGCATGGGTGCTAGTACTTAACGCTTATAAATGGTTATAAAATTGATTATGAAACAACGTAATGGATGTGTATTCTCACCTTAGGGATGAAAAGGACTATGCCTCAGAGGATTTAACCTTATCTCCACCCCTACGTGCCCCAAATTCCAAATCCCATTTATCTACAAGAAAAATGGGGGTAACCGGTTACAATCATCAAATTAAAAATAACCAAACAAAATATTTAAAACCTCTAAGTGAAATTTTTTTACCTTGAAGGTTGACTTGGACTGTCGAGGCAATGTCAAGTCATGTCCCCAAAATGTTGGGTACCCCTTCATGGAAACGTAGCTAATCCTGTCCAAAACAAGGTCTAAAAGTTAAAACTTCTCTTGAAAAAACTGGGAAATGAAACTAGAATCCTTTTTTATTAAACCGGTGCTTAGAAATGAGGATTTTTTACCTTCATTGCTTGTGCAGAGGTCCATTGGTTTACTCCTATTGGTTACCCTCTCATTCTCTACCCTCCACAAACAAGAATGAGTTAGATTCTTACCCAAAAAGACATAGGAGCAAACTCTTTAAACAAAATAACAAAATGAGGATTATAATTGTTTACCTGGAAATTAAACCCTTGGGAGTTTGTAACCTATGATTATTTAGAAGACAAGCAAATCTAATTATCCTCTCATCCATGCATAAGAAAAACAATGGCTGTGGATGTACACAGGAGTGATGGCAGCCATACAGCCATTAAAATACTACATGAAAACCTTTCCATAACTAAAGAAACAAAGTGTAGAACCTGAAGGAAATTATGGTTGTAGCACAATTCTTGGAGCATTCAATCCCAACTTCCAAACCTCCATTACAATAAAAATACAAAGAAACCCCTCATGAAAGTTGTAATGCAAAGTAAAACCCTACTAAAACCATTTTTCCCATGCAAGTACGTAGGTCAATTAATGTTCATGGATGGGATGTCAACTCATAGTCAAGGTTATGACCAGACATTAATATACCGCATTAAAGCCTCAGTTAAACCCCCTTGATCATAACTTTAAACACCTTTTGTATCCCAAGGAAATAAATCCATGGCTTAAAAACTTTTAGCGTGGTCACCTTACAACTTTTTTGTGAAGAACTCGTGTCAACCCTCCTCTTTATTTCGTTAGTCTATTTTCTCATATGCATATGCTTTATAAGTTGTCCCGTTATTATGTTGTATTATGCCACATTCATGGGGAGTAATAGTTGTTAATTCGTCTAGTTAGTATGTTGCATTGCCCCACATTCATGGGGAGTAATAGTTGTTTAGATTAGACATAGTATATAAGTACGTGTTGAGGATAATGAAGGAATCCAAGAATTATTTGTATTGAGTCGAAGTGTCCTACAATCAACAAAATCTCTTTTGTGCTCTGTTATTTTTGTTATGTCGTTCATTCTCATTGTTTATTGCAAGAGGTTCCTCACATCTGGTATCAGAGATCTTTTTTGGGCTCGTTGGGTGGAATTTATGCCAATTTTTTTTTCTTTTGCAGTTATTCCTAGAGCTTTGATTATTATAGTAGTGCTTCTTCTTTGTATCAATATTATTCACTCGGATCAGGGACTAAGCCCTATCCGCTTAATTATGGGAAGTACTTGGGCATAGCCCTAAAACTCATTATGAGGAGTATCAAAGGAACTCTGAAGTAGTTGGCCATTGAGAGGAGCTTCCAAGAGAAAAGGGAAATGACCCCTGCCTGATTTACTAGTTTCCCTCCATGAGGTAAACCAAGAGGTGTTGTTTGCGGAAAAACGGTTATCAATTTTACTCAAGTCGTGGAGTGAGGGATACTGCACCAATATGCAAGCCGTTAAACAACATTGATGTCCGATTGAATCCCTTAAACTTTAGGAATCCCAACATACCTATGGTCTATATCTATTTCCAGTTGATAAAAAGATTTTTTCCAGAGTCACCATAAATCATTTCCATCGTATAGAAAAAATAAAGTATAAAGTTTTGATTTTAAACCATATATTCCTTTCTTTACCTCCATTTCCCTTGAAATTCATTGTAAACCTTGTAATTCCATTTTGCAAATTTCCTTCTTTGAGCCCGAAAATTCATTGTAACCCCTAAGCCCAAAATTGAACATTTGTCTATTTTTAGGGTTTTCCATAACTTCTTCGATTCCAACCCAATCACCTTCAAATTTTACCATAGTGTCCGTTTCCCAATTCTACTTCATTGTTCCTCTCTAACAAACTTTCCCATTCTTTCACGATGCTTCTGAAATTCGCATTTTTTGCTTCCTTGTCCCTTAGAAAGTGTCCAAAACCTAGTCAAACCCCAATTATCCACTTGTGTTTTTCCCAACTCAAAATTTTCCTCTTCTAGAACCCTTTTTTTTTTCTACCCATTTCAAAAAAACAAAAATGATGCTTATTGTTGTCACCCGTGTAGGAAAAAATAAACAAATGGAAGAAGAACATGTCACCCTCAAGACCAAATTCGAAGATCTGGATATAAAATTTCTTGGTCTCCATATTCAGAATTCATCCATGAGAAACCAACGATAGCCTAAGTCTTCTATAGACACAGGGTTCTCTTCTTCTAGAAACGTGCTTGGGTCTAAGGTTGACTTTCGTCTCTTCAATGGTGATGATCCATTTGGATGGATTTACAAGGAAGAACAATATTGAAGTCTGCATAACACTTTCGATGCTAGTAAAGTTCCACTTGCATCTTTTCATTTGGAACATGACACCCTTCAATGGTTCCGTTGGTACATCAAGGCTCACACAGAGCCAAATTGGACAGATTTTTGCTAACTCCTTTTGCAATGATTTGGCCATAATGGTTTTGATGACTTCACAAGAGAACTCACCAAACTTTGCCAAACTGGCATGATGAGGGAGTATCAAACAGAATTTGAGAAACTAGCCAATCAAATTGAAGGAATTCCTAATGCATCCTACAAGAGTTGTTTTATCAGTGGTATGAAGGATGCAATCCAATCTAAGGTTAAAATGTTTAATCCCAACATAATGATGGAATCCCTAGGTTTGGCTCAGTTGGAAAAGGACAAGATCATTGCTCAACAACACTCCAAATCCACCTTTGTTCCATTCATAAATATGGTTCCGCAAAGAAATCCAATTCCACTAGCTCCTAGAACCACTCCTATGAAGCATTTGTATAAAGCCAAGATGCAGGTACATAGGGAAAAAGTTATTTGTTGCGTCGAAAGGTGCTCTACAGCCCAGTATGGGGGAGATATTGTAACATGATGTAACATTACTAACATGTCGGCAAAAAATAATGTGATAGTGAATATTATGGGAGAGATATTGTAACGTGATGTAACATTTGTAACATGTCGACAAAAAATAATAGCGNCTAATATGGGGGAGATGTTGTAATCTTACTACCTAACAAAACAATAAAAAAGTAAAAATTTAATTATCCGTAAAAAAAATATGTGGGTCAAGAAAAAAATACAAAATTGAATTATCCACAAAAAAATGTTGGCTTTGCACATGGTTTTAAAACCATGTGCAAGGCATTCTAAACAACCCATTGTTTTATTGTACATGATTTAGGAGGCTTTGCACATGGTTTTAAAACCATGTGCAACCATGTGCAAGGCCTCCTAAACAATCCATGGTTTTATTGTACATGGTTTAGGAGGGCCTTGCAAATGGTTTTACAACCCATTATTGTAGGAGTGGGGAAACTATGCAATGTGCGTTCCTAAAAAAATAAAATATATTATATGTCGGCCATAAATAATATTAAATATTAATAATAATAAAATTATATGTGGACCTTCTTTTGGTTTGAATCAAATCAATTTATTCCTAAGAATATTTTGCACCTCGAGAGATTTGATCCATCACAGTGCTTGATAGAGCCTAGGATTTGGATCTACGCTGGTTATAATTGTGACAAGAAATTAACCCAGGGACATCAACGTACTGAGCAAAAACTCTATCTATTGGATGTGGATTCTCCTCCTGCACCTAAAATTTCTGATGATGATCAGGATCTAGCAGATGCTAAGGGTGACATTCAACAACTGCTTATTGACCTTCCTGGTCAATATGACCATCCAAGGATATCTCTCCATTCATTACTCAAATTCACCACCCCAAAAACCATGTGGGTCAATGGTTTCTTCAAAAAACTCCCTTTTACAATACTCATTGATTATGGCAGCACTCATAACTTCATTGAACCTAGGATCACCAAACAGGTTGATTGTTTTTTCCATCCTTGCTCCAAATTTGAAGTCATGATTTCCAATGGGGGCACCCTACCTTGCAAAGGGAAGTGTCGTAATGTGCTAATCTATATTATGGATTATAAATTGCGCTCTGACATGTTTTCCTTTCCCTTGGGTGGATGTGATGTGGATTTGGGCGCTCAATGGTTATACACACTTAGACCCATTTTATGGGATTTTGCTGAAATTTGGATGCAGTTTTCAGTCAATGGGAAAAAACACTCCTTGAAGGGCTTACAAACAGGGTCTTTTAGCCTCATCAGTTCACCTCGCATGGAAAATATCATTAAGAAAAGTTCACATGGTGTCATCGCTTAGCTCCATTTCATTCAGATGCAACCTTCAGTGGTATCAACTACTTCCTTGGATCTCGAACAAATTTGGATCGATATGAATGTGTGTTTGTTGAGCCAGTGGGATTGACACCTTCAAGGCCAAAGGACCATTGTATTGTTCTCCTTCTCGAAAGCATCCCTCCCAACATCAAGCCCTATCATTACCCATTTCACCATAAGACAAAGATTGAGATGCTTGTTTGGGACTTACTGAAGCAAGGTATTATTCGCACTAGTAAAAATTCCTTCTCTTCACGACTTCTTCTCGTCCGAAAAAAAGATGGTTCATGGTTCCTATGCATTCAATTTCGAGTAATTAATCACATCATAATCAAGGATAAGTTTCCAATTCCTATTGTTGATGAGCTTCTGGATGAGCTTCATGGTGCTCATTTGTTCTCCAATTTGGATCTTCATTCTGGGTATCACCAAATTCGGTTTCATAAGGATGATATCCCGAAAACAACTTTCGGCACACATGATGGACACTTTGAATTTTTGGTCAAGCCATTTTTCCTCATGAATGATCCTTCCACATTCCAAACATTGATAAATACAATATTTCAGCCCTACTTATGAAACTTAATTATGGTGTTCTTTGATGATATCCTCATCTATAGTAAAACATGGATTGATCATCTCCAACGTTTGGATCTTGTACTGCAATGTTTTTTATCATCATCGTTGTACCAGAAACTCTAAATGTTTTTTTGGGCAGAAAGAAGTAGAGTATCTCACGCATATAGTTTCAGCACAAGGGATTCATGTAGATCCTGCCAAAATATATTCCATGAAAATTTGGTTGTATCCGTAGACCCTAAAGAGCCTTCGTTGGTTTTTGGGACTGATTGGATACTACTACAAGTTTGTCAAGGATTATGGGAATATTGTAACTTCATTAATATCCCTACTAAAAAAGGATTCTTTTACATGGACACATGTTGCTGAGTGTGCATTTGACAAACTGAAATAAGTTGTGTACCACACATGTTCTAGTTATGCCTGATTTTTCCAAGCCCTTCACTATTGAGAGCGATGCTTGCGACAATGGAATTGGTGTTGTCCTCCTTCAAGATGAACATCTTATTGCATTCACCAGCAAATCCCTTTCCATAAAGGATTTAACTACCTCTACATATGACAAGGAAATGATGGCTATTTTACATGTAGTACAGAAGTGGCATCCATACCTATTAGGGAATCATTTGTGCATCAATACTAATTACCAGAGCTTGAAATATTTCCTAGAACAATGGGTCTCATCCCCAACACAATAGAAATGGCTTATAAAAATCATTGGTTATGACTATGAGATCACTTACAAGAAGGGTAAGGACAATCTTGTGGCATATTCTCTTTCCCGCATATTTGATGGCCATGCTTCTCTTTCATCTATTTGTATTCCTATTCCAAATTGGTTAAAATATGTTCAACAAGGCTATGAATATTCCTTATATGAAATAATCCAACAATTGGCAAGTAATCCTTCTGTTGTACCGCATTATTCTTGGGATGAATCTTCTTTGAGACACGAGAGTTGTCTGGTGCTTCCCCAAAGCACAGATCTTCACCGGGTTTTCTTCTATGAACTCCATGCTTTTCCATTAGTAGGGCACTCTAGGTTCCTCAAAACTTATGAGCAAGAACGACGTAACTTATTTTGGAAAGGAATGAAATGGGAAATTCAATAGATGGTTTTTGAATGTGATACCTGCCAGCACCACAAGGGTGAAACTACACTCTTCCATGGCTTGCTAGAACCCTTTCCCATCCTACAAGGATTTGGACAGATATTTCAATGGATTTCAGGGAAGGGATCCATAAATTTGGAGGGAAGACAGTAATCTTGGCTGTGGTTGATTGGATTTCCAAATATAGTCATTTTTGTTCTCTCATTGATCCATATACCACCTCCTTAGTTGCACAAATTTTCATGGACTAGATATTCCATCTTCGGGGAATCCCTTCTTTTATTGTCTTAGCGATGAAACTTTCACAAGTCATTTTCGGACTGAACTCTTTCACCTCACTAGCACGAAGATGAATATGATTTCAGGATATCACCCACAAATAGATGGTCAAATTGAAGTCATTGACAAATGTTTAGAAAAAATTTGTCATTGCTTCACCTATGAACAAAAACATCAGTGATAAACGTGGCTCCCTCTCATTGAATCGTGGTACAATAATTCCTACCATACTTCATCTAAAATGACTCCATATGAAGTATTTTATCGTTAGGCACCACCAATGCTCCTTCCATACACCCCCAAAATTTCACCAGTTCAGGAAGTTGACATGATTCTTCGAAATCGAGATCAGATTCTTCATATTTTGTAGGATAATCTTCACATGGAAATAAATATCATGAAACAATAGGTCGATCAAAACCATTCTAGTTTTTCTTTATCTACACCCTTACAGGAAATCCTCCCTGAAACTCAAAGGGCATCGAAATCTGGCTCTAAATTTCTATGGTCCATATAAGGTTCTTCAGAATATTGGGTCTGTTGCTTATAAATTTGAACTTCCTTCTTCTTCTCGCATTGACCTAGTATTTCATTTCTCTTGTCTTAAGAAAGTGATTGGCCCCAACATCAATTCACAAACTATTTTACCAGAACTGGATAAGGAAGGATCCATGATTTTGGAACTAGAGGCCATACACAATAAACGCACTCGTCAGCTTCACTCTCAATCCATCATAGAGGTATTAATTCAATGGCACAACATGCAACCATAGGATGCTACATGCGAACCACTCCTTCAGATTCAACAATAGTTTCCACATCTAAATATTTGAGGACAAATATTTTCCAATAGGGAGGGGATGTTAAGAACCTGTGTCAACCATCCTCTTTATTTTCTTAGTATATTTTTTTGGATGCACATTCTTTGTAAGTTGTCCTATTAGTATGTTTTAGTATCCCACATTCATGCGGACTAATATTTGTTAAGTCGTCCAGTTAATATGTTGCATTATACCACATTCATGGGGAGTAATAGTTGTTTAGATTAGACTTAGTATATAAGTAAGTGTGGAGGATAATGGAGGCATCCAAGAATTATTTGTAATGAGATTTCTCAAAGGAGGTTTCCCCCTCGAAGTGGCATGCGATCAATAAAATTTCTTTTGTGCTCTGCTATTTATGTTATATCATTCATTCTCATTGTTTATTGTAGGATTTTCCTCTCATCTTCCCCTATCTCTTACAAGTTACCAAATATTTTCAACATTTTCCAAACTCATACGAAGGATGGGGTTTAACATATGCTTAAAATAAATAAATTGTATTTTTAAAGTGTATCTAGGACTAAGCCATAGGTCTAGGATTATGTCCTAAGTAAGAAAACCAGTATGTTAATAAACTCAAATGCTTAAACATCACCTTAGCAGGGTTGCGACCAAGTTGTCTCTATAAATGGATATAACACCAAGTAGAAGACACACCCTATCATCAAACATTAACAAATCTAGTTAAAATTTTAATGCAATTGAGTAAAGATTATGTTACAACAAATTTCAACATACTACAACCAATAAGATTCACGTTGCGACAAGAATGAATAATAAATCGTAAGAAATTTTTTTATGGATGGAAATTACGGGTATGTGACATTATATTAGTAGATATAAACAAGATAATTATTCTCAACATTTCCTAATAAAGTATTTACATATATACATCAACATTTTAATCATATCTATCTAAATTAATCGCATGAGTCGAAGGCTTCCCACACAAAATGTAAGCTCTGTTTACAAATTTCAACAACATTAGATTCTTTGTTTTGGGCTTCCATACCCATAAATAGACCAACCTGGATAAATATTTATTTAAAAATGGAACCATGATATAAATATTTAAGAAACAATTATCTAATTATAAATCTGAGCTTCACAAACATAATAATAATCAAATAAAAGTTCAGATCTATGGATCATGACTGTAGGTTCAATATTATCCCCCAATCAAATTTTAAACACTAAACAAATTACAGAATTGTGAAATCTATAATGGACTGGAATTCATTCTTTCAAATCATAGACCAAACTACTATAATCTTTAAATGAATCCCAAGTGTTAGAGGTTGTGAAGCACTCTCATAACCAATAAATCTAAATACAGACACATCAAGGGTTATGTTAACACAAAAATTATGTTAAAAACATTTCAGTGGAATAGGGAATCCAACTTAAACCACGATCCCAAACAGAATCATATGTTGTGACTGTTTGTTTTCATCTAAGCATATAGTATAGAAGCCACACTGCTCCATTTATACATGCGAAGAAAATAGGTTGATAGACACTAGTATCAAGTTACAATCCTTTAAAAATTACAAACTTTCTAACAAGCAGAGTAAGAGACGGTGATTCTCACCTCGGGGATAAGAAGGACTACTCCTAAGACGAGCTAACCCTATCACCACCCGTACATGGCTGAAATGCCAAATATTTTTTATCTACAAGAAAAAAGGGTTCCTTTACAAGCATCGAACAAAAAATAAATGTATTCAAACTTTTAAAAAAAATCGTAAGTTGCGATTGTTCTTACCTTGAAATTTAACTTGGGCTATTGAGGAAATCCCAAGTCGTGTCCCCAACAAATTTGGTACCCATTCATGGGAACCTTGATTTTTCCTATCAAAAAAATCCTAAAATTTATAACCTCTCTTAAACACCTGAAAATGAAATCCATTATTTTCTTTAACCGGTGCTTAGAAATGAGATTTTCATACCTTCATTACCTACGTAGAGGGCCAAGGGTTTACTCCTCCTGGTTACTTTCCCATCCCCTATAATGCACAAAAAAATGAGTGATATTCATGTTAATAACTAGAATTAAATGTATTAAACAAAATAAAAAATGAGGTTTAAAATTGTTTATAAAAAAAAATACATTGCACGCTTAAGAAGCCTTTGGCCATTTTCGAAGGCAAGCAATCGAGTTTCTTTCATCCATACGATGAGAAAGGGTTGTATGAGTTCGTGTAAGAAGCCATGCAAACTTTAAAACTTAACAATAAACCATTAAACAAACCAATTATTTACATAGTAAAACCAAACTAACAATGGAAGACCCTAACAGTTTAACATGGTCGCAACCCAGACATGTAGTGGTCAAATAAATCCATCATAGAACCAGTAAAATTATGCATACAAACATGCTCAAGAAAAATTGAATTCAATTAAAAACCTTTCTAAGACCTCTCCATTGACAAAACACCAGATCGCAGACAAATGGAGGGTGAGGATCATTCCTTCCCTTGACAAGGATGTTGGTCAGTTAATGTGCTCGGTTGCGCTGTCAACTCGCATCGAGGATAATACCCAAAAAAAATTAAACCTCACTATAGAAGCTTCCTTAAAAACCCTCGTGATCATAACTATCAACCACTTGTGCCTCCCAAGGGTCTTGATCCAAAAACCTTGGCTTAAACTTATAACACGATCCCATATAAATCGTTCATTATCACTTACCATCTATAATATATTTAAAACATATTATGTGTATTAACATGTTCCAAAATCATATGAAGGACAACATAGGTTTAAAACCTTATGCATGTTATTATTAACAAATGTAGTTAGGACTAATCCCTTAGGTCTAGGCTTATGTCCTAGATAACCAGACCAATATATTATTAAACTCCAAGACTTAAACATCACCTTTGCAGAATACATGCCCTATTTTAAAACCAATAAAGAGTTTAAATCTTATTCATGGGAAAAAGTAAATAGCATGTTGTGACAAGTAATTTATAAACTAATTTTTTATTATTATGAAAAATAGGGATATGTGACAGTGACCATTGGTGAAGAGAAAGGAGTTCTCCACCAATGGGAAAAGTTCAAGTCCAATGAGGGCCTAACCTAGATCCATGGGGAACCTTGAGGTAGTGGTCGAACATGTGGTTCCAGCCAGAGAGATTGTATTAAATGATATCGTAACATGTGGACACATAAGTGAATTGAATCCCACCTCCATTTCCTCCTAATATTTTAAATAATATGCGAGAAGTGAATATGGGATAAGGTCGAAAATTTGACAGAGAATCAAAAGGAAGATGGATTGCTGGTGGCATGGAGGAAGGAAGACAGGGAGGCTCCCAAGCCTCCCCAACTATTCCATTAAGGGGATTTCATGTCGGGGAAATTCTAATCACACTTGATCTAATGGGAGGAGAAGGTCAACCTAATCAAGATCCAAAATCAGGAGGACAACCTACAGATCGAATGCCATGTAAGTGCTTGACTAATGTGATGTAACACTCTGAATATTTAACAATATTTAAGTATTTTAAATATTTGTCTTTGGTATTTTGACCAAATGAGGTCAAAATAAATTTAATAGAATTATTATTATTTAATAATTAAAATTTGAGAGAAAACAAAACTAAAGTAGCCATTAAAGAGTGTTTGTTGACCCATGAGGAATGACAAATGGAAAAAATCGTCAAGTGAAAGCTCAAATGGTGGAGGAGGCATATTCCCTAAAATAAGGTCAAGACTCATTATGGAGCAATAATGAATAGGTGGTTCATAAATTCCAAAAGTCCTAGGAAAAATACTATAAAGTATTGGCCCCATCGAATAAGAAAAAGGCTTGTGATGGAGGGGAAATGATTTAGCTTATACATAGAGAAAGTGAGCATTGATGAGTCTTTGTCCTTTTGGTTCAACAAATAGGATCAGGGGTTCTAGAGAAAGTGAGTAGGTTTCTCTGGGAGTTTGGTTGGGAGGAATGACAACTTCAATTTTGTTTTCCCATCAATGGTGAGAGGGTCTATTTTATTAACCCTGTAATATTATAGTTATAATTAAATTGTTTAATTGATTATTATGATATATTTTATTAATACAATTTATGTACATTAATTACAGATAAAATAAATTATATATCCTTGTTCCTATCAACATCATCATCATTCATCATCATCATCCTCATAATCATCATCACCATCAACATAATGAACATCATCATCATCATCCTCATCATCATCATCATCATCACCTTCATCATCATCATCATCATCATCACCATCATCAACATGATCATCATCATCACCATCAACAACATCATCATCATCCTCATCATCATCCTCATCATCAACATCATGAACATCATCCTCATCATCATCATCACCATCAACATCATGAACATCATCATCATCATCATCATCCTCATCATCATCCTCATCATCAACATCATGAACATCATCCTCATCATCATCATCACCATCAACATCATGAACATCATCATCATCATCATCATCCTCATCATCACCTTCATCATCATCATCATCATCGTCATCATCATCATTCATCATCACCATCAACATCGTGAACATCATCATCATCATCCTCATCATCATCACCATCAACATCATCAACATCATCATCATCATCCTCATCATCATCCTTCATCATCATCATCATCATTCATCATCACCATCAACATCGTGAACATCATCATCATCATCGTCATCATCATCACCATCAACATCATCATCATCATCATCATCATCATCCTCATCATCCTCATCATCATCATCATCATCACCTTCATCGTCACCATCATCATCATCATCGTCATCATCACCTTCATCATCATCATCATCATCATCACCATTGCCATCATTTAAATCATCATCATCATCATCATCACCATCACCATCAACATCATCAACATCATCATCATCATCCTCATCATCATCCTTATCATCATCACCATCAACATCATCAACATCATCATCATCATCCTCATCATCATCACCATCAACATCATGAAGATCATCATCATTCATCATCATCATCCTCATAATCATCATCACCATCAACATAATGAACATCATCATCATCATCCTCATCGTCATCATCATCATCACCTTCATCATCATCATCATCATCACCATCATCAACATGATCATCATCATCACCATCAACATCATCAACATCATCATCATCATCAACATGATCATCATCATCACCATCAACATCATCAACATCATCATCATCATCCTCATCATCATCCTCATCATCAACATCATGAACATCATCGTCATCATCATCATCACCATCAACATCATGAACATCATCATCACCATCCTCATCATCATCATCACCTTCATCATCATCATCATCATCATCATCATCATTCATCATCACCATCAACATCGTGAACATCATCGTCATCATCCTCATCATCATCACCATCAACATCATCAACATCATCATCATCATCCTCATCATCATCCTTCATCATTCATCATCATCATCATCATTCATCATCACCATCAACATCGTGAACATCATCATCATCATCCTCATCATCATCACCATCAACATCGTGAACATCATCATCATCATCCTCATCATCATCACCATCAACATCATCATCATCATCCTCATCATCATCCTCATCATCAACATCATCATCATCATCCTCATCATAATCCTCATCATCAACATCATGAACATCATCATCATCCTCATCATCATCATAACCTTCGTCATCATCATCATCATCATCATCTTCATCATCATCATAACCTTCATCATCATCATCATCATCATCATCATTCATCATCATTCATCATCACCATCAACATCGTGAACATCATCATCATCACCATCAACATCATCATCATCATCCTCATCATCATCCTCATCATCAACATCATGAACATCATGAACATCATCATCATCCTCATCATCATCATCACCATCAACATCATGAACATCATCATCATCATCCTCATTGTGTTTAATGTATTTAAGTTTACTTTCTCCTTATAAATTGGTTTTTGGATTACTAATATAAAATGATGTTAGTATATCTTTTTACTTCATAATCTATTTTCAATTATTTATGAATAATTAGTCATGGAACATGGAATATAATCTATTTAGTTGATATTGTAATTATGTTTATCTGTGCACCCAACCCATTAATTGTGATTGAAGATATCGCATACGCGTTTTGTATATACAAATCGCGTACACGTTTTGCTTGTTCAAATCGCGTGCGTGTTGTGAGACTGTTAAAACAGTGAATTGTCATTGTCCGAGAGCAACTTCACTGCGTTTTTCTGAAAATTCCAATTAGCGCGCAATATTTTTCAAGAGCACGAGCCTGCCTTTGAAAATACTCACAATCTACACCATCTCCATCATTCTTTTTGTTATGCAGGTGCAGCATTGAGGACATCTTCCGTGGTTGAGGAGCACACAGGATAAGATCTCAAGCTTCAATGTCATTTCATGGTGATGGTGGATATAACTTTCATTTGCTTATTATTCAAGAGAACCAAAGGTAAATTTTCCCATTCATTATTGTTTTGATGGGAAATATGAACAATTGAGAAGGAAGATTGAAGCACCTTGAAGGATCAATAGCTATATTAAATCAAGTTAAAGGTTTGGAAGATTGTAATTGAGGAGCAACAAAAACAAACTATATTGACATTGATCATTGTGGTGATGGGGAATGTACGTAACCGAGGAAGAAAATCAGCAAGGAAGAAGAGACCTCAAGAAGTCATCAAAGAAGATAAAGAAAAGAAAAGAATAGACATGATGAATCGGAGGCTTTCTTTGGAAACTAATCCAAATCCAATTATAGAGGATACAGTAGTTCATCCTATTAATCCAACACAAGACGAAGCTCATGAAGAGGCAGTGTACATGGAGCCTACTGTTGAAGAAGAAAATATTAATCGGACCATCGATGAGGATGTTGGACTTCCACCATCCAACTACCAGGAAGAGAGTGAAGGACAACAAGTTGCTACTGAAATGCCAGAGTGTATTGTTGATGCACTAGATGATAGAAATCCAACCCCCTTACCTCCATTAGAAAGCACACATCAAAGAACTCCGAAGCATATACAAGTTGATGAAGGACTCCTCAATTCCATTGAAGGTACGCTATCTAAACGTAGTATTTCTTATTAAACTCAACAAATACTAAATAAATATTTTGAGGAGAAATGTGATGGAGATAAATGTAGATTATTTTTATCATTGTTAAAATCTAGGGGCATGAATATTGTTAGGAAATCGTTAGGGATAAAGATGATAAAGCCTTCTGGACCAAATTTTCATATAGTTAAAAGCTTAGTAGATGCCTTTGGTAAAATTGGTAAGAACACACGGTCAAAGGACCGTAATGCGGCTCGTCGTGTGTTGTCACAAGCAATTATAAATAAGAGCACCAGGGTCCTTCATTTTCTCAAGCCTACATCTAAACTAGTTAATTTGAATGTAAAAACCCTACATAGGTATTCTATTAGAAGAGAACATCTCGACACAACCGCCCAGACAGATTTTGGGGCCTTTATTGGTCGATTGCCACATCGTGACATGAAGCTAGTTGATGCAGTAAAGGGACTAGTGCAGAGTTTTTGGCATGATCACACAAGGCCTTCTTCAAACCAAAAGGATGTACTAAAACTGAGAAGGGGTTCAAAGGACCGTTAACCACATATTAAGCATCTTCTTGATATAACATAGACAGAAATATATGAGAAATTTAGGAATGAGCATAGACAATTGAATTTGGGGCAAAGATCTTTTAAGAAATGTAAGCCTTGGTATGTTAGAATAAATACTCTTCGTAACACTTGTTGTTGTAGATACCATGTAGAATATGAATATTACTATGAAACATTTTTGTACATTCGCCGTGTGTTGCATACTAACCATGTGCAGGATTCCTCCTTGATAATACCACCGACCTCATCAAGAGAATTCATTCATAGTATCATGTGCAATAGGCCTGAGGGGCAAAATTACTATGCACAATCCTGTTTGGATGGAACTTGCTCCAACTATGCTGGAATGGCATTATTGAGCCAATGTATGCACGAGACTGGAGACAATGAATTTGGGAATATGGTTACAGACATGAAAAGTTTCAAATATATGAGCTATGAAATAGTCCCAGGGAAAGAAAGCAAAAAAATACAATTGGTGACATCTCAAGTACATGCATTTCTCTATAAAATTATGTTCAGAACAGTTGCATTTCATTCCTTACTTACAAAAAAACCTAATATTGAGATCATTTTGTGTCAACAGGTACAAGTTAGTGTATTTGTAAAGGAATTTATTGAAAAGACACGTCAATATGTTCAGCATGTCCACTTGGCATGATGGCAGGATGAGAAGTTTAGAATATGCAAAGATACATTTCCTCATGGTACTATACTTTCAGTTGTTGATTTTGCTGAGAACTACACTCTGCAACCTCAAAATGAGATCCAAAGTCAGTATTATCACTCTGAGCAGGTTTCCTTGATGGTGCATATCACATATAGGCATGGCCCAAACAGTAGTGAAGAGCAAAGAGAAATTCTAAAGGAATATCACTTCTACATAAGTGATGATAGGTGCCATGACTTCCACTATGTACCTCATTGCTTCATCATGTTCTATGATCATTTGAAGGGTAGGAACATACAGATGGATCAACACTGGATTTGGTCTGATGGATGTGCTGGTCAGTTCACAAATGCACGCATATTTCAATGGTTGTGTTCATTGCATAAAAACTACAAAGTTCCACATATGTGGAACTATTTTGAGACTGGGCATGGTAAAGGCGAGCATGATGGAGATAGAGCATGTGTCAAAATAGCCCTATGAAGAGAGGAATTGAAATTATCTACAATATATACTATTCGAAATGCTCAATCTATAGTGAGGTGGTGCACGTCAGTAATGGGAGAGGAATCAGCTATGCGAGCAGAATCCACAAGAAAGAGACATGTGGAGAGATTTTTTTGGGAGGTGGTAGACATAGATCGTTCACATGCATGGGAATGCAAGACTGTTCCTCGCACTCATGGCTTTCATTCGGTTCGAAGTTCTGATAACCCAGTATTTGAAATTTGGACCAGAAAACTCGCTTGTTTTTGCCCGCCTTGCTGTGATGGTAACTGGGATGTGTTTGAATCATTGGATTGGGTTGATGGATGGGATCGCATATCACTTCCACTTGAACAATGTGCAATTGTTGAGTTAACTCCGTTGGAAGAAGACCAATCATCTATTTCTATAGATTTTGATCATGTATCAGACCTTGTACAACCTGGTATGATGCATTTCCTTAACATTTTTTTGTTAAATTTACGTAGTCTTGAAACTCACATTAATGTCCTTGTATCACACGAAAAATATTTGATCATATACCTACAATCATACTATGAAGGACACATATACGCAGTGGTTGCCTCAAAAGATAGTGAATGGGGTGGTGATTACTGGTTGGCACGCTGTATAGAGGGAAAGCAAACCCTCATTATGTCCATGACTGATGATGAAAACAACCACTTCCCCACTGGGTCTATGGTTGTTAAAGGTGAATACCTTACACATGACAAAAATGCAAGAAAGAAGAGTGGATATGTTTACAGGGATTACAAACCAGGTGCAAGTGTGTATTGCTTTACCAACTTAATCATTGGTACAAACCTCCAGGTACGAACAATGCCTAGCCGAAATTCATCGAAGGTACGCTACTTCTTACCGAATACCGAGCACGAGAGACTAATGGAGACCATCATTATATGAGATGATCCAGAGGGCTTGGTTGTATGATAATAGGTGGGATCTAACATGATGAGGTATGTATCATAATTTAAATTTCCACGTGTATGTTTCTTATGAATATGTCAATTTTGTGTTCTTGATATGCAAAATTTTCCATAATGTTGTTTATAAATATGCCAAAAGTTCTCTTGTATATCAAGTTAATGAACATGCCAAATTTCGCATGCCTAAGTAAAAATATGGTGCGTTACAGTCCATGCATGATTATTTAATCCCATTTCAGTATTACTATAATATATTATTTAAAAAAGAAATAACTATGTTAATACCATCAAACCCTACCTACACTAATACATGACCTTATGTTTTGAGGGATATATATATATATATAGATAGATAGAGAGAGAGAGAGAGAGAGATAGAGAGATAGAGAGATAGATAGATATATTAAAAAATTTGAAACAAATGATGTGTACAAAGACAAGCCCTTCTTTGTAATTGTTCAAAATTTTGTAAAGAAATCCCATCATTTAAGTCACTTGCACCGATGAGAAAACAATGCAATATAATTTCCCAAAAAAACAACATATTGCTTAAAAAACTTGAATTTCATGTGGTCATACAAAATATCCATAGATAGGAATTATATATTTTGAAAGCTTATTCAATTTTCTACATTTCATCTTCTTTCAACATATTCAAATTTATTGTGTAAATACCTTGAATCATCCCTGCAAGACAATAGATTATTCGTTTTCCATGTTTGTATTTCCATTGACATGTCCTCAGAGACCATCATTAACTTTGATTCACCCAAACTCTTCAACTAGGTGTTATGGTCAAAATGGAGGTCTATCATATCCTAGAGAGTAACAAAAGATGAAGAGACCCAAAGAACAATTAGGGATCATGTTTGAGTATCAAATACCTATTGGAATTGTCAATCTATGAATGGTAATTTCATGTGTTGATGTACCAAAAATCTATTTTGATTGACTATAGATATGAGAGTTGAAAAATGTGACTAAACAATAAACTAAAGCAATCAAATATACCCCTTAGCATGTATACTAAGTAACAAATAATGGAAACAAATAATTAATTGGAATTTATTCAAACATTATTTTAAGAGGAAAGAATAAATTATTTATTATCCAACGGAAATAAATTAAAACATGAAATGTATGACTTGAGGATAAACTTACAACTTTGGACTCCATTATGAGTAATAGGGTTCTTTCATTCCTTCAACAATATAATATCTATTATGTGATAATTCCCTTTAGACAATGGCATTTTGTAGGGAAAAGCATGCAACATGTGTAAGTAAACACAAAGTATATGTTGGTGGAAGCAATATTTTTCCTTTTCCCAGTACCCTAAAGAAAAATCTCAAGAGTGTAACCCTTAACCTAATAAGTTCTATAATATGCATGGTGTTCTAAAATTGCCGCACCGTGAGGCTTTCTGCGCACCGGTCTAAAGTCCACCAGGTGTCCTTGAACGGTATCTGGAGGTGACCTGCAACTCGCCATAGATCGATGCTCAGGCCTCCAATTGAAGAACCATCGATTCCGTTGGATTCATGATGTGGGATTCTAACTAGGGGGGTGCCTCTCCCTCCTATCCATTTCTCGATGACCTCCATCTATGGTGGTTTCTGAAGCTATGGTTTTTTTCACTAGGGGACAATGCAGTCACGCCAATGAGGGCCAGAGATGGAAAGCCACATATGGTGGGGATATGGTTGGAATTGCCATATTTCTCATGCCCAAACACACTAGCAGGAGATGACAGAACTCAAAATTGCCGCTCCTTGAGGTTTTTCCGCACCGGGCCCAAGTCCACTAGGTGTCCCTGAACGGTATCTCGAGGTGACATGCAACTCTCCATAGATCGATGCTTGGGCCTCCGATCGACAAACCATTGATTTTGTTGGATTCATGACATGGGATTTTAGCTAGGGGGGGGGCTCTCCCTCCTATCCATTTCCCAATGACCTCCATCTACGGTGGTTTCTAAAGCTAGGGTTTTTCTCAGTACGGGACAATGCAGTCATGCCAACGAGGGCCAAATATGGAAATCCATGGATGGCGGGGATGCGGTTGGAATTACCATAGTTCCCATCCCCAAACACACTAGCAGGAGTTTACAGAATTCAAAATTTCCGCTCCGTGAGGTTTTTTGCACACCGGGCCCAAGTCCACTAGATGTCCGTGAACGGTATTTGGAGGTGACCTACAACTCACCATATATCGATGCTCGGGCCTCCGATCAATGAACCGTCGATTCTGTTAGATTCGTGACGTGGGATTTTAGCTAAGGGGGGGCCTCTCCCTCCTATCCATTTCTCGATGACCTCCGTCTATGGTGGTTTCTGAAGCTAGGGTTTCTCTTAGTAGGGGACAATGTAGTCACACCAACAAGGGCCAAAGCTGGAAAGCCACGGATGGTGGGGATGTGGTTGGAATTGTCATATTTCCCATGCCCAAACACACTAGCAGGAGTTGACATAATTCAAAATTGCCGCTCCGTGAGGTTTTTTGCGCACCGGGCCCAAGTCCACCAGGTGTCCCTGAACGGTATCTGGAGGTGACCTGCAACTCACCATAGATCAATGCTCAGGCCTTCGATCAACGAACCATTGATTCCGTTGGATTCGTGACGTGGGATTTTAGCTAGGGGGGGGGGGCTCTCCCTCCTATCCATTTTCCAATGAACTCTGTCTATGGTGGTTTCTAAATCTAGGGTTTCGCTTAGTAGGGGACAATGCAGTCACGCCAACGAGGGCCAAAGCTGGAAATCCACGGATGGTGGGGATGCGGTTAGCATTGCCATATTTCCCATGCCCAAACACACTAGCAGGAGTTGACAGAATTCAAAATTGCCGCTCCATGAGGTTTTTTGCGCACCGGGCCCAACTCCACCAGGTGTCCTTGAACTGTATCTGGAGGTGACCTGGAACTCGCCATAGATCGATGCTCGGGCCTCCGATAGATGAACCATCGATTCCGTTGGATTCGTGACGAGGGATTTTAGCTAGGGGGGGCCTCTCCATTGCCCGATGACCTCCGTCTACAGTGGTTTCTAAATCTAGGGTTTCGCTCAGTAGGGGATAATGTAGTCATGCCAACGAGGGCCAAACCTAGAAAGCTACAGATGGTGGGGATGTGTTTGGCATTGCCATATTTCCCATGCCCAAACACACTAGAAGGAGTTGATAGAATTCAAAATTGCCACTCCATGAGGTTTTTTGTGCACCGGGCCCAAGTCCACTAGGTGTCCCTGAACATTATCTAGAGGTGACCTGCAACTCGCCATATATCGATGCTTGGACCTCTAATCGACGAACTGTCGATTTCGTTGGATTCGTGATGTGGGATTTTAGCTAGGGGGGGTCTCTCCCTCCTTTCCATTTCCCGGTGACCTCCATCTACGATGGTTTCTGAAGCTATGGTTTCACTTAGTAGGGACAATGCAGTCATGCCAATGAGGACCAAAGCTGGACAATGCATTTCATGCCAACAAAGGCCAAACTTGGAAAAACCTATCCCTAACTAGGGTTTATTGTTTAATATGCATGGCACATTACCATAACCCTACCAAAGAAACCCTAACCCTAACCCTAATCTTATCTTACTGTCACAACTCAATTCAGAATCAATCTAATGTTGAACTAAACTTTTTCAAATCCGATGGACTTATGCTTCAAATCATGTTGATTCACAAAGTTGGTTCTCAGTCTTTGGATTCTATTGTACTTCCTTTAATGCTGAGTGATTAGTCATTGGGTGCATGAGGTTTGTTGAATAGTGTTGTTGGTTGTTGATGAAATGTAAAGCATGTATTGCACTTAGTTTTATTAAATTACACTTGAGCATTGACTTAACTTGTAATTTAATGAATCCAAACTCACAATTTTTAATTCGATATATCCAATTAGTGTGCAAGTAGTGAGTTCATTGAAACCTTTAAATACATTGTATTGCACTTATATTTATTAAATTACACGAGCAAGAACTTTGACTTTAGTCTGCATGTATTGAGATCATTGAAACCTTTAAATATAATAGTTTTTTCTTTTGTCATAGTGCATTCATAAGTAATAGATAATCCTCACAAATCAATACAATAGATTGACACAAGAACATGTGGAAACCAAAGAACAAATTCAAAGTGAAATGTATCATTCGTTTATAACTGAAATGTCAATTGTGTACATGTCTCCAAAAGTACATATATATCCAAAAGTATCGAAAAGTACATATATATCCAAAAGTAACTAGAAGTACATGTATCTCCACAACTATCCAAGACTATCCAAGCCACATGTACATGTATCCAAAACTATCCAAGCCACATGTACATGTAAGTGAAATGTCAATGTACATGTCTCGAAAAGTACATGTATCCAAAACTGTCCAAGCCACATGTACACATGTATCGATATGTACATATCCCATAAGACACATCAAAACTCAAGCTTCCTCTTCTTCTTTCTTGAGGGTGATCCTCTAGGCACAACTATAGGACCAGTGTGCATCTCTGGATCCTGCAAATTAAATATCAATTGTTAAATTTAATTAATCATGTACTAATACATTAGCTCAATAAAATAGCATATCTAAATTAACTCAAAAATTATGAAAATGTTAATGGACATTGCATGAAACAATTGTTCATTAATGGACATCTCACCTCAGTGAGAGACTGTGACAAAAGGGATTGTGTTTCTTGTGTAGCAGATGGAGTTGTTGGTTGAACATGAAGGATGGTCGCATCCATGGTCGAACCAGAGGGGGCATGAACTAGTGGTGGTGGTGGTGGTGGTGGCTACAATCACCAAATCTTGAAATAGTTAGAAATGTGCATGAATAAACAATAGACAACAATAACACACTATGTCTATATCATGTTAAAATAGTTGTACCTATGTGTGACTTGTTTCCATTGTAGATGCAGCACTAACTGCTGCATCAACCATCCCTGCAAGGTTTTCAACAGTAAACTCTAGCTCCTGATGGAGTAAACATGCAAATCAAACATTAACAAAATATTTTATGCACTGGATTTCAAGTTAACCAAAAAATATCATCGAAGGATATACAAATTACCATGGTATCAGTATCTCCATGGTTGTCGACAACTTCACTCTTTCTAGGAGTAGGCCGTCTCATATACACTTGACCCTTGTTCACATATGGCCTATGAGGAGATACAACTCCAGGAAATGGTCCAGGTGTTTCGGTTGGTGCCTATAGTCAACAAGAGTTCATGTAGCTAGACATGCATGATTCAACGAACATACATGTATTTAAAAAATGACATTTTTTAAATGTTTAAAATGTTTACTTCCATGAATGCTTTCCCTCGTGTAGGATCTAGCATCTTCCTAGATATCTCCTCGGTCGATACGACCATGGATCCTACTTCCATCACTGCTTTCCCCCGTGAAGGATCTGGCATCTGCAAGTTTAATAATTTTAAATATTAGACTGTAGATAACATTAGTGAACTAACATGTACAGTATGTGGAAATTAATAATTTAACAAGTATTAAAAAACTGAAATTTTAAAATGTTTACCTCGGTGTGAGATACGGCAATGGGTGCTATGGGAATCTCTCCACCAACCAAGGGATCAGTGGATGGAATGTCATGCCCCTGTGTAGAGTGTGGAACATGATACTGTCGGGTGTCACTGCTGGCATAAAGCATCAACTGGAAGTTCACAAAATTAATATATTAGCTCAAACTATACATATGTGTACAAAGAGGAAAATAAATGAAGAATTTATTACAATTAACCATATACATACATCACTCAAAAACCCACTAAAGACAACATCTAACAAAAGACCATAGCATGGACGACCACACGATGTGCACTCGTGAGGCTCAAAAGTAGGCTGGGAATGTGCTGATAGTGCTGCACTAGTAGATGGTCCTGCAGTAGATGGGGGTACTGCACTAGTGGGTGGTACTACACTAGAAGATGGTCTTGCACCATGCCGACCTGGTGTATGTACCACACCAGGGACAGATGTCCCTTCCTCACCCATATGTTGAACCATAGTGCTATGGCGAACAACGTCCCGTGCCAAACTCAAAAATGCATCATGTGTCTGTGGAATAACATGATCTACAGGTGGGACATCTGCCCTAGGCAACTGCCTGCGAGGTCCAGGGATAAGGCGATCAACGTCTCGAAGCCTGGCATTGGGTCGGTTTTGGGGCATCCCCCCACCGATCCCGTGAAACACTAATATATCAAAATAGTTTACGTGTTTACCCAACACGAACTATGCATACATCTTCTGAAGGAAGTACAAGGAGATTTCCCTGTTGTTGTGTGGTGGCATATCAAAAACCATATACCATCTGTCCATCCAGTTATCAACAAATGGTTGATATGTGCACCACTCAATAGAGATATGTGGCCTATTTACATTTGGGATTTCCCCCATGCGAGGGTCCCTAAACAATGAAAATATATGCTCTTTGGTGATTTTCAATTTTTTTATTGCACTGTAGCTAAGCCCATCAGCGTACTCACATATTTTTCTTTCTCTATATGAAGTAATATCATATATTATGTTGTTTGACAATGTGATAGTCTCAACAATTGCATCCAAAGTGGATGCAAGTGAACGTCGAATCCTATCACCACCACTAAAAGCAGTACTTAGACCTCTCAACTGGGCAAGCTCAATCAATATTTCAGCATTGGGGTCCATAGCCGCAACTGCAATAAAAAAATCAATAAAAAAAAATTAGAAACGTATACATGGTATATAATGACATCTCTTCAAAATTGAAAATGTAAATTAAGGAAAACTCAAGCTACAAGCAATTTACTTACATACATATAAAACTTAAAATTAAACATTTAACAATTAAATAATGAGTTTCGTTCAACTTCTTTCTAGAAGTTAAGGCACTTCTTCACCCTCATTGGTGACTTTTACATATATCAATTTTAAAATTATTTTCATTTACAAAATAGATTTAGCACTTCCACAATTTTGTTGTTCTATCTAAGTTTCAAGTTAGTTCAATTGGTAAGACATTTTCATACTATTTTTTTAAGAGTTTTTTGGGGTTAGGCATTTTGTTAAAATAGTCTAGGGTTTACAACCTCTACCATCCACAAAGATGGGGAAGTACTAAATTTCCTGTGCATGTTTTCATGTAAAAAACTCTAGTTCTATCTAAAATATACAATGCCAATACCTTAATAAAAGAACTAATAAAAAAATCCAAATCTTTTAAAATTACATCAGTTATTTCTTCAACTATGTTTTTGAATTTTGTTACTCAAAATAAAAGAAAGTTTCTTTCTTCCATTAGTATAAATTACTTGTTATATTGATATTATGATATGTAAACTTTTATATATATAAAAGTAAAGTATTATATAGATTGACATTCTTTATATTCCATATAAATTTATGAAACATTTAAACTTATTTGAATTAAACAATATAAATCTTATATAAAAAAGTTCTAAATCCTTTAAAATTATATAAATGGTTTCTGTAGTTATGTTTTTTAATTTTGCTGCTCAAAATCAAACAAAGTTTCTTTGTCTCATCAAACATTAGCTTGGGAGTTGTTGGATTGATTATTCTATTAAAAAACACAATTATAGGGTAAAAATTGACCAAAAAAAAAAAGAATGCTTTGGGTGATTGAATTACCTTGTTGGATGACAATTTATGAGTGAAATCTCCTCCCCTCAACCTAAATCAGCTCCTGCAACAATCCCAATCAGTGAACTCGCTCCAAAACGCTCCAATTGCCCTTCGATTTCGCGTTCTTGATTGTTAAAATGGACCGCAGGTTTCAGGCCTGTGTATTTAAATTTTTTGTATGATTTACAAATCACGTATGTGTTTTATAACTACATATCGCGAGCGCGTTTTGTAGTTATATAACGCGTACGCGATATGGCTTCTTATCCTACATGTCCCATGACATGTCAGGCTCGGGTTGAACCATACCAAGTGCTATGTAGCAGAACCTTGATGCATTTTTTTGTAACGTGATCTTGTTTTTGAAAACTAGGATTGCATATAAAAGGTCCCTCAACTTCTTTCACACATCTTGTTGATTCAAAGGTGGTTTAGGTCTAGCGCATGGTTTGGGCACATGGTTTGTTGCATCCCATGGTATTTTCCATGGTATTGCATGTGATGAAGCCTTTATAAGGCTTGAGGAGGATCCATTGTAAAGTGGCCTCCTCGATGTGAGCAGTGGCTAGCTCACTTGGCCGGATGGCCCATTTTGACCATGTAATGAAGATCTTCATTGGTGCTGGTTTTGGCCATGTAATGAAGATCTTCATTGGTGCTGGTTTTCCTCGC
>LPNX011187149.1:48626-62831 GCA_001517045.1 Pseudotsuga menziesii | reverse complement strand
AAAATGTTATTTTCAATATTTAAATTGCAATTTTTATTGTAAAAATGGATTCAAAACCCTTGATTACCTTTTAGCCACTCAGATTATGTAATTCCAATCATTGAAAACTACTTTTTGAACAATTTTGGAGAGATTTTGTCAAAAAAAAATTCACAGAATCTTAGGTGCAAATATCCAAAGATTTTAGGCACAAATATCTAGAGTTTAGCTTACCCCAAATATATAAAGTAATTTAAACTAAGAATAAAGACGATATGATAAACATCTTAGGTGCAAATATCCAAAGATTTTAGTTCCAAATATGTAGAGTTTAGCTTACCCCAAATATATAAAAGTAATTTAAACTAACAATAAAGACGATATGATAAATATCCCCACCCACGGTGTGCAGTACTGAGGAGATGAATACAATGCAATTTAATTCCGAGGAAAACAAATATAGAAAGAAAGATCGAATACACTGCGACTTACTTTCGAGGACAATGCAATTGAATGATTTGGTCGTCTTAATCGTCACATAAACTCAAACATCTTCGAAATTCCAGAGGGCTGTTGGATCGACGGAGATGTCAGCCTCCTCCTCCTCCTGCGATGTCGGAATGAACTCCAATGCCCACGCTGTTGGAGAAACGTAATTACTCGCAGATCAGTACGCAACTTCCAGCCGACTTTGTCAGAGGCCGTACAAGTCGAAATCTTGTCTGTCAGTCTGACAAGGAGGAAAAGTCCACAATTCGGCTCTGTAAAGCAGTCAAATTTATTTCAGAAGCTAAGTTGTTAGATAGATAGTTATTACAGTTTTTAATGGCAAGTAAGTCGGTCTATGCTGTAGCAATCTTCAGGTTGCCTATAAATAGAAGAAGCATTTTTGTAAAAACACAGAGAGAACACAGACAGATAGTAGACAGCAGAGGAACTCAAGGTGAGAAAGAACAGTTGAAGCTCAAGCTTCTGTGCATGTAATTTAGTCGACGAGCTGAAGCTCTGTAGACCGACGAGTCTGGACCGACCAGTTTGTAATCGACAAGTTTGTAATACTTTGTTATTTCAGCATAGTTAATATATGAAATAGTTTGTGGTTGAATGCATGATTATATGGCCGCATATATTTCCAGATTTACTTCTGTAAATGTCTTTTACAGTTACTGATAGGTAAAAGAACAAAAACCCATAAAAATCTCACTGCGTGAAAATTCCAGGTTTTACGGCACATTGGTCGACTCAAATCTTCCTACATATTTGGCACATGTTTCTCATAAGTTATTTGGATCTGTAAATCTCTCTATTTTACTTCATTTTACTCACAGGTGAAAAACATTTGTAATTTCTTAAGTCTTTAGACTAAGAAACATATCCTGCAAATTTCGACCAAAGTAAGCCGACTGGAGTGGTCGAAGAGCCGACTAGAGTGGTCGGTTGGTCAGCGGACTAAAGCAGCCAACTTGGTCGGAGAGCCGACTTGGTCGAAGGTCCGACTTGGTAGGAGTAAAAGTGGTCGATGTAAAAATCAGTCGGACAAGTAAGTCGAAGTAATTTTGGTCGAGTGAAGACTGACTAAAATTTATAAACTTGTCTAGTCGGACATAGACAAGTTTCACCCAACTGGTGAAAAAGAAAAGTGGTCGAGGTGAAAGGTAAAATTTGAAAAATGAATATCGACTGAGCCCTAAACTCAAGTTTAGTCGGCTCGGTTTTGGCTATCAAGCCTCGTCAATCGAAGGGATCTTTTCCAAATTCAGCTTCTCAGTTCCGTCTGATCCCGCAAACCAAAACCCCAAATCCTCCGACATCTGTTGGTCATTGCCAATTGGCAGACGACATTTTAGAAGCAGAAGAAGAATTCAGCGACGGCTCGTTTTTACTATTATTGTCTACATTATCGTGGAGAGAGTGCGAAGTGGAAGGGACTTCGTTCAACGCTTATTTGGTGGCGGCAAGCTGAATTTGCTGACGGGAAAGAGGAGAATCAGACGCCGACGGAATGGCGGGCACAGAATCAGGGAAGTTGAATTCAGCCTTGGACCCTCTCAGGCAATACACTGCGGCGTCGAAGGCTCGGGCGGCCTGCTCGGCAGTTTTGTAGGAGCCCAGATATATCTTCTCTCTTGATTTCGGCATCCGAATTTCGGATACCCATTTCCCCCATTCTCGCAGCCGGACTCCCTTAAATTGCCGGCATGTTTGTCTGTGACCTTCGTTTGGTAGATCTTCCTGCGAGGGAGCTTTCGCCATATTTAGGGTTGCAGAGCTTGGGAATCACTATACCGAGCTGATAGTGATTATCCCTATTACCTATATTTGGTCGGAGGGAGGATAACTGCTAAAAACGGAGCAACACAAACTTTTAGCCTCAATCAAATTTCTTCAACACTAAGGCACCAGGAGCATTCTTTATTTTAAGCGCGCTAAACTATATAGAGTTTGCACTCTACTATACATTTGTCAAATAACTTTCACACTTGAACTTACTAAGAAAATTCGGTTTCTTGACATATTTACCTCATTTTAATTTTAATAGTGCACGTGTCAAAATCTTTCAGATGAGCTTTGCACGTTTGACGTGTAATCTGGATATTCTTGCGATTTTATTTTTCTATGAGATGGATTAAAATTCCTACCAATTAAAGGAAAATGTTCAAACTGAAAAGGATTGATTTTGTTCGTTTATTAGCTTTCTCACATGAGGAATGAATATTTAGACATAAAAGTGAACTTTCGTCTTATTCTGTAATAATTTTAAAATTTAAAATTGGATAAAAACATATTTATGATAAAACATTTTGTCCCGGTTAATTAATTCAACATCTATTCCTATCAATTAAAAAAAAAATCAACTCCTTAAAAACTTTAGATAACACTAATATAACCTTTAATTAATACAACATTTATAATAATTAATGGGAAAATCAGTAACCCTTTTTATTAAGCTATCAAGTCGTCTGGTCTGCAGCACAGGTCTGAGGTATACTGAGCTCTAACAGATTCCCTACTAACCAACACGTGGCCTGCCGCCCAAGTATACGGAACTTTTCCTTTTCTACTCCCCTAAAAGTGAACTGCAGCCCACTGAGCCAAAAATAAATTATGGTTGCCACTTCCTTTTATTTCCCCTCTTTCATGATCAAAGAACTTTTTCTCCAGTTATATGGTATTATAATTTGATCCTATATGTAAATTTCGAACAATTTTGTATTTGATTTTTGTCAAAATACATATATATGGTATTATAATTTGATCTTATATGTAAATTTTGAACAATTTTGTATTTGTAGAATATTTGATTTTTGTTTAAATACAAATACGGATTAAATTTAAAAAGCTAAACTTTAATTATTTAAACATTATAAAATAATTACTTTTCAACTTCATATTTTTTAATTTAATTTAACATCAATAAAAATATACCAAAAAAAAATGTAAATATAATACTAATACTAGATTTATTGGTTACTAAAACCATGTGCCCAAAACCACTTAATTTAAAGATTCATTAATTAACTCCAAATATAAGTAATGGTAAATATTATTTACTTTATTTTTAAAATAACTAATAACTATTAATAATGTACATTTTTCTTTATTGCACTAAGGGTATTATGTTTTTGTTTTTTTAAATAGTAAGTTTAGTTATAAAAAATATGTTTAAAAAAAGAATGGTTTTTTAAGTTTAATATTTAATTATCCATATTTAATATTTCATTAAAAATATCATATAGGTTTAACTATCTATAAATGTTATATATATTGTTGTATATTTACTTAAAAATATTATATATAAAAAGTTTGCTTTGGTATTTTATTTGTATTGAATATTTTTATTAAATATTTTTTTTCTTCCTATAGAATCTTATTTATATCCATATTCCTACTTAAATTATGTTACTATGACTTTATATGATCTCACAACTTCATTTGTTTCAATTTCAATTACTTAAAATTTAATTTTTAGAAAATAATCTTAATTTAAATTACAAATTGCTCTAATAATATTAATATTAGCCTATAAAATTAATTCAATGATATAATATTAGACATGGTACTCACTATTGTCGTCTTAATTGATACGAAATCATTGTATCACATTTATCTTATACATGGCTCTATGGTCTTTACTTTATTGATGTCTTTAACTTTGTTGTAGTTTATCAAAAGTTTAATGAAAATCATCGAGGGCACTAAATTTGCCATAGTTATGGGAGACTTATAGGGATTAGCACGATGTTTGATATTAGATTTAAGTGTGGGATATCTCAATATGGAGAAATTTTGACATCAAATTGTCATAGTTATGGGAGACTTATAGGGATTAGTACGATGTTTGATATTAGATTTAAGTATTGGTGATCTCAATATGGAAAAATTTTGACATCAATTTTGTTCTAGTTTATTAAAAAATTTAAGAAAAATATTGATGACACTAAATTTGCCAAAGTTATGGGAGTCTTATAGTGATTAGCACGATGTTTGATATTATATTTAAGTATTGGGGACTTGAATATGGAGAAATTTGACATCAATTTTGTTGCAGTTTATCAAAATTTTTATGAAAATCATTGATGGAAATAAATTTGTATTATCAGGATGTTTGATAATAGATTTAAGTATTGGAGATTTGAATATGGAGAAATTTTCTCACACTTTGGCTTATTAATTCAATTTTGGGGCATTTTTTTTTCAAATTATACTTTTAATATAGTAATTACTCATTTGTTTCTAGTAAGAAGGCATAATCAAGTACACTTTTACTTTCAAATTTTACTTTTTCCCCCCAAAAAATAACATTCAAATTATACAAGTAACACATCCTCCCACATGAGTCTGCACAAGTGTGGCTCATTGGGGGTTCAGTTGTTATGAAGTCACATGTTGTAAATTAGAGGTCACGAGTTCAAATCCCACCCGGATTTACCTGTGTCCCATGTCTTGCGGCGGGTGTGGGGCACCTAGGGGTATGGTGGTAGAAGGAATGGATCCTTGGACCCCGTGTCACGCGAGTACCAGCCCAGCTCCAATTGTCGATTTCCTTAGTTTAAAAAAAAAAAACTTATCTTCCCACATAAAATATAATACGACAATAAATATTTTCTAGAATTTATTGTATCAATTAAATTTATTCTATACTTCACAATGAGATTAAATGTTGCTTGTAGTTATTTTTCTCATAGCCCAAAAGGAGCTAATTTTCTCATCCTCGTGTACAAATATGCATTGGAGATATAGTGAATTGCTAGTTTAAGGTTATTAGTTGCAAATTTGTTGGCTCATAGCATCATATGATAAAATATAAAAGCTTTCATTCTATATAAACGAGTATGATAATAGTAAGATCTAAAGTTAACAAAAACATACATAGTTCTAAATCAATATCCATAAGTATTAGTATCTTACCTTGAACCATTATCACGCGAGCAATTAAGGAATATAGATTACGAATATGGAATATACATACTTAGAATAGATATTAGCATATATATCTAATGCTTTATCTATCTATCTATGGAATACATTATTAGATAGAGGTCATTTTGTTCCTATTTTCATTTTTCATACTGGATACTCAATCATATATTTTATGTTCGACTATAGTATCATAAGCACTAACATACCTTTAGGTAGATGTTGTTGGTTTCGTTAATGATGCCAAACTAGTAGTTCAAGTTCTAGTATTGACGACACCACTAGTAAAAGTTTATCCAATAGCATAAGCACATTCTTTTACAATTTTCTTCATCTCGACACTTGTTGTGGCAAGCCCATTTTAGCTGATATGCCTATACACTTTTTCTGATTGTTTTTTATTTAAGAATGACCCAATGTCTAATATCCCCATCTAGAAATCCAAACCATAAAATAGGTAGTTATAGATTCTAACTTTCAATTTTTTACCCACATAGGCCAATGTTTGTAATAAAAACTAACTATTCCAATATTTGTAATAAAAACTAACTATTCCTCCCAGGAGTGCCATAATTGAAGAAAATCCATGCGCATGTGTGAAAACTAAAATGTTGTGGAACATCACCTTCATTCGAGTGTCTCACTCAAGTGAGCTAAGGGTGGAGGGTCCCCAACAAGCGACATGATAGACTTCCCTCAACACTACACCAACATATCCTATGAATAGACTGTTCGAAATTTCAATGATATTTCGATTCACGTGTGAACATATTCATTTGGGTAACATGTAGCTATATGTTATTTAGGGTGATGAATTAATTACTTCCATTACTCACCACCTTTCTGGTAAGATGGGCTCATCTCCTTGGAAAATCGAGAAGGACTTAGAGTTGTTAATGGCTCTCTATGTGGAGTATTGGGAAATGATGACCAAGAACAACGTGAGAATGAGTAGCCATGCCTTCTATTTTTTAATAAAGCTCGTGAAGGGAAATATTGGATTATTTATGGTATTTTTTAGTGGAAATCATTGCACATACAACTTGGTATGGTAATTGGATTTTTCTAAGAGAAATAAGAAACAACCCCCGTCATAATTGTGCTTAATGTGAAGCTATTCTATGTGGTTAGTTTTCTCTTGAATTGAGGAGGCTCAACTGGGTTGAATTTCATCTAAGTGTCTCTTTGACCACCAGATAGTTGGAAAGAGTTATAGTTCCAATGAATGTAGGAACCATAAGTAAGGGTTGAGTGACATGTTGAGGCTCATGCAAGAGGTGACAACCTCTACCTCAATACAAAAGATATAATCTAGCCTGAATCCAAAATGAAATAGAGAATGCACACCATTCAGTTAAATAAGAGAAGGATGTGGTTGACGATGAGGAAATTCAACAGGAAATGGCACGGTGGGTTCCTAACGTGGGGAATTCCACAACCAAAGATACCAAATATTTCAAGGATTTCCTACTATACTGGAAAATGTAATATTTGTGAAGGAAGGATCTCATTGATAATAATGAGTAGTGAAAGAAAATCCTCCTTTAATTCAACGAGCTCTAGGAACAAAATGCAAGAATGAATGCTAAGATATATCTCATAGAAAATGAAAACAAAATATTTAAGCTTGTAAATGAAATTGTGGTCACCATTACCAAGGATCAACCATCAACTTCATCTCAAGAGGTGCCTAGATAGTATAAATTTATGGTAACGATAAAAAATCATCATAGTTTTCTTAAGATAAATGTGTGTTTTTCAATCAACTTTTATCACATTCTGCTTTCATGTTTAGTTAGATACGATTGTTATGCTAGTAGTCCTAGGTTTCAGAGTTTTTTTGGCACTCATTCCTTAGAAACAATTTTCAATAGAAACTTAAGGATCCCAAATGATGATATCATGTTTCATGAATGGTCAAGTTTCCAAAGTGGCTAAGCACTGATCTAAAATTCTACATGTTTCCCTATTCGTTACAATCAATTTAGCTTACAAGAATATAAAATGATGTGGAAAAACAACTCTATTCACACGTACAACATGCATAATACAGTGATTTTCATAACATAAAGTAAACATAAATTTTGCACACTCATTGAAAATGATAACAAAATTATATTTTAACTAAGTCAGTCCCAAGAAACTAGTTATGTAAGAGTTATTTTCCACTCAACTTTAGGTATTTTTTATATTCCGATACCACCCCAAATCCAAACTATGAGACCACCTAGGTTAAGGAAAAAAACTAGAAGCTTCTCTCTTTTTCAACCAAACCCATTATTTGTAATGATTGATCGATCTACTCACCACAAAGCATTATTGACATTTCATCAACCATCAACAACCAACAATATTTATTCCACAACCCAAGACAATATAATGAAGGAATGCAATTTCTTTGCTCAATATCCTGTTAGAGTACCCTTCTCTTGCAATGATCTTTAGTCTATGGAGAAAGAGTGCAATTTCTTATATGCCTTTTGATAAATTTCTTGTCAGATCAATACTTGATTTCTCAAGAATCCCAAGAATAACAAATTTACAATGGGTGAAGGTTTCCTAACTTTATCATCCTCCAAGATCACTTATAATCATCATGCTTTCAGCTAAGGACTACAATTTTCCTCTTGCATTCTTAATTTACATCAATTTCCATATTTCTCCCCTGAATAACAAGGGTAAACACAAAATGGACATCCTAAATAATGAGCGTGAAAGTTCTAATTGCATGCCCTTGTCAATGGAATGAGATATTTGGTATAAATAAAAATAACATTACTTTTTACCATAGAATGTAGGAATCTTAGAATTACCATATTTTCGTAATCGAACCATGATTCCATAACTATTTGACAATCATTTGCCACCAAACTCTTACTTTCAATCAATAGTTGTTTTTTATTAAACCAATGAGGCATATGTCTTATTTGAGGAACATGGTAGAAAAAGAGATGAGTTCTTAGGATGGGACTTGGAAATAGAGGATTTACTAAACCTTAGAGGCTCCCTTTCCTCTTCCCCTCTAGAAATATCTACCCAACCATCTTGAAATCTTGTATTATATTAAAACAATAATATTTACATAGCTTCAAGTCATCATGACAATGCCAAAACATTTCCTATATATGGATATTTACATTATACATACCTAACCAATCACTAGTTGGGCCTTGTCTTTGATCTTGGCATTGGGAATGCATACAAATATATTCCTATTTGATGGAATCCTCCAACCCTCATATATCCCCTTGAGGAACAAAGTGCTTCCATCACACCTTTACCTTTCTAATGGTTTGGTTCTAGAGTAATGCTACTTTCCTATCAAGGAAGCATAATGGCTATGTTTGGAACTCTTTGTTTAGTTTCACTCAGATCACATCCTAATCAATCACACGTTAGTATTATGTACATTTTTCTTCAAAAAATAAACATGTAACAAACTTAAATAATAACAATATATATATATATATATGAATTATTAATATTAATACATATTAATATTCATAATTAATAAATAGTTATTAGTCAACTATTCTAAAATGACGCATCCTTTCATGGATGGTATCCAAAGTGCCTTTCCAATTTATATATATATAGCAATCACTTTGTAATCTATCATCATATCTATTCTCTCATCAATTTATATATTATTATGGCTTATTTAATATTCCAAGTATTTTGGTAATATTATTTGTGTAAGCGAATAATTATTCGCATCGGTGGAAAAAAACTTTCTTCGACTATTTCTTGTTAGGTCAAATAACCTTTATTTTTTCAAATAATAATAATAATAATAATAATAATAATAATTAAACTTAAGTTATATAAATAATATATAACCTTCCAATTCTAGTCCTTGACTTTTATTTTTTTCCAATATTTTTGTAATATGGAAGTAGATTGGGTGGTTGGGAGGAATAAGTTTTCCATTCCCCACCTTTGTTCAAATTCCACTTGCTTCTTTGTAGTTTCTTATTATGCACTTTTTACTTTTATCTTTTCTTTTTTAACCTTTTTTTTTTTCTTTCCCTTTTTTTCCCTCGTTTTTTTAGTTTTTTTGTTCTTACTTTTTTTCTTCACTTTTTTTTTCAACTCTTTTTTTTTGGGGTGTTACTTTTACCCTTTTTTATTTTTATTTTTTAAGGACAAAGTCATTCTTTTTTGGGAAACCCAAAAATTCCAAAGATTTTAGGTACAAATATTTAGAGTTTACTTACCCCAAATATATAAAAGTAATTTAAACTAAAAATAAAGACGATATGATAAATATCCCCACCAATGGTGTGCAGTACTGAGGAGATGAATACAATGCAATTTAATTCCGAGAAACACAACTATAGAAAGAAAGATCGAATACACTGCGACTTAATTTCGAGGACAATGCAATTGAATGATTTGGTCGTCTTAATCGTCACATAAACTCAAACGTCTTCGAAATTCCAGAGGGCTGTCGGATCGACGGAGATGTCAGCCTCCTCCTCCTCCTGTGATGTCGGAATGAACTCCAACGCCCACACCTCGTCAATCGAAGGGATCTTTTCCAAATTCAGCTTCTTAGTTCCGTATGATCCCGCAAACCAAAACTCCAAATCCTCCGACATCTGTTGCTCATTGGCAGATGACATTTTAGAAGCAGAAGAAGAACTCAGCGACGGCTCGTTTTTACTATTATTGTCTACATTATCGTGGAGAGAGTGCGAAGTGGAAGGGACTTCGTTCAACGCATATTTGGTGGCGGCAAGCTGAATTTGCTGACGGGAAAGAGGAGACTCAGACGCCGACGGAATGGCAGGCACAGAATCAGGGAAGTTGAATTCAGCCTTGGACCCTCTCAGGCAATACACTGCGGCGTCGAAGGCTCGGGCGGCCTGCTTGGCAGTTTTGTAGGAGCCCAGATATATCTTCTCTCTTGATTTCGGCATCCGAATTTCGAATACCCACTTCCCCCATTCTCGCAGCCGGACTCCCTTAAATTGCCGGCATGTTTGTCTGTGATCTTCGTTTGGTAGATCTTCCTGCGAGGGAGCTTTCGCCATATTTAGCGATGCAGAGCTTGGGAATCACTATACCGAGCTGATAGTGATTATCCCTATTACCTATATTTGGCCGGAGGGAGGATAACTGCTAAAAACACTCCTAAATGGGGTAAGTTCCCTTCATTCATTAAACGGAGCAACACAAACTTTTAGTCTCAATCAAATTTCTTCAACACTAAGGCACCAGGAGCATTCTTTATTTTAAGCGCGCTAAACTATATAGAGTTTGCACTCTACTATACATTTGTCTAATAACTTTCACACTTGAACTTACTAAGAAAATTTGGTTTCTGGACATATTTACCTCATTTTAATTTTAATAGTGCACGTGTCAAAATCTTGTAGATGAGCTTTGCACGTTTGACGTGTAATCTGGATATTCTTGCGATTTTATTTTTCTATGAGATGGATTAAAATTCCTACCAATTAAAAGAAAATGTTCAAACTGAAAAGGATTGATTTTGTTCGTTTATGAACTTTCTCACATGAGGAATGGATATTTAGACATAAAAGTGAACTTTCGTCTTATTCTGTAATAATTTTAAAATTTAAAATTGGATAAAAACATATTTATGATAAAACATTTTGTCCCGGTTAATTAATTCAACATCTATTACTATCAATAAAAAAAAATCAACTCCTTAAAGACTTTAGATTACACTAATATAACCTTTAATTAATACAACATTTATTATAATTACGCCGTAAGGCGTTTAACAAATGGGAGTCGACTCCCCCAATTAATGCGTTTTTTTTTTCATCTGTATATTTTTTTCATTCGATGATTCGGATCATCTTCATCGTTCATCGTTGATGTCCAGTCCGTCCGCCATTACTGTTGCTGTCTAGTCCATGGTCAAGTGGTGCAGTCTGCCATTATTGCTGTTGCTGCCGCTGCATCTGTGGATTTGTTGATTTGTGTTCGTTTTTCCCAGCGCAAGAGGACATCCTAAAGGGTTCCAACGCGAGATCGACTCACAAGCACTCCACAGAGTGTTGGTCATGCACACACAGTGAAATTCACTTCTATAGACAGATAACAGCATCAGACTCTTCTTATTTGGCATTGATTTACAGTCTTAAGGCTCAGTGAGAAGAACATGAGAAAAACCATCCTACATACAAAAACCAAAGGTTGCAAATTTTCATTCTGATTCCTTTCTGCCCAACGCGAGAGAACGTCATGAAGGGTTCCAGGTATTTCACAGTCTGTTTATTAGTCTTTGCTCTTATCTACACTAGCATTGTCCCCTCATGTTTTAGACTTTAATTGAATAAAACAAGTATCTCATTTCTTGACCACAAAAATAGCAGAAGAGGCTAGAAAAACACAGTAGAAAACATACTTCAAGTATCTCATTTCTTGACCACAAAAATAGCAGAAGAGGCCAGAAAAACACAGTAGAAAACATACTCCAAGATTCAGCTCCGCGGCCTGCATGTCCCTGTTCAAGATAAGATCTGATTAATAAGTTGTTGCAGTCAATAAGCTGGCCTAGCCTGTTTTCATTTCATCTTTTTCGATCTAGCTAAAAAGTTAGCGAACACTATACACCCTGTGGTAGTTCTTGTGAGAGTAGTTAGTTTGGTGGCTATGCTTTTTAAAATCACACTTGGGCGATCGATTATCATAATTTTCTCATGAGTACATTGTCTTCACGGGTTCAAATATGGAATTCTTTGTCAAATATGACAACATTTTCAGTGTTTTTTTAATTAATTATGCAAGTCATTTGGATAAATAAGGAGTTGAATCAGAATATGTGTTGATACTAGAGTTATATTTGGCCTATTCTCTTAGTGAAGCCAGTATATCCTTTATTGGGCTTGAATGTTGGCGGGGGGGATTTATTCTTGTCTCGGTCTTCTGTTTTCATAATTTAAATGAAGAGATTGAATACAGATATAGGTAGGGGGAATGAAAAAAAGTTAAGACTAAAATATTAAACGATTCAGAACCTGCCATAGTATAACACCGATGTCTGTATAAATACATTGTAACAGTCTCCACATTACACTTATAAAACGAAATAATGAGGACAGTCTTATATACATAGATGTAATTAGTTACTATGTATGAAATAAACCCACTGCAAAATCATAAATAACGCCCTGAATTGGCATTCACTTCCAGTTTGTCATCGTTTACAGATTTCTCTCTGGCCTGTGATGGCCTTCAAGGTAAGTACTTGAGGCTGCTGTTGGATAAGCCCGGAGATGTCATATGCCTGTCTTCTCACATGTTCGGAAAATCAAATGTAGATTTCCTGATTCCTCCGATCTTTACAGCCGTGGTTATGGCAGCTTCGGCCTATTTTGTCCACACAGTGGGCCTTTGGGAAATATGATATCACATTAAAGCAGCCGTATGTGACAGTCCAGTCAAGATCCCAATCTGAGCTTTTGTTGAACCACGTGGTGTGCATGCAGCCCAGGCTCACGTGGGCTCCCTTGGACAGCTGGTCGGTGGCCTGCATGCGTAGAAGGAGAATGGTAGGAGGTAGGGACGGTGAAGGGATCGAAGAGGAGGTAGGGACGGTGAAGCGATCTAAGAGGAGGACTGTGGGAGGACTTGGTAGGTGGAAAGGGTGTGGAAAATATAATTTTAAACTGCAGATTGAACCCGGACAGTTCCACCACACATAACAGGTACTCCGTCGCTTCAATATTATATTGAGTGTTTAGTAAGATGTATAACGTAAGCTATTAGAATTATTATTATCATCTTCTATATTGACATTAACATTTATTTATATACTAATAGACAGGTGTAGATGGAAGTTCAAAATACTTATCCAGAGATTGCGTATAAATTTTGGAAATAACGACACATAATAAACACAAATATTCTTCTTATGCATCATTTCTTCTATAGTAAGCCAATTATGTGATCATTAATAGATATTGAGAGATTAGGTTTTATCAAGGTCATGGAATGTAGTTACCGGGACCAGCGTTATGTACGCTTGGTGTTAGAAGTGTTGGGTGCTACGATTTGGGGTTATAAGAGTGATGTGGTTATGTTTTTATAGCTATAAAAGTTAGGGTTTTATGGTTATGATAATGATGGATTGTAGTTTTTAGGGATTATAGGGTTAGGGTTTATATATAGATTATGTTAAATGTTATAAGGTTTAGCTGTTATAGAGGTCACAATTTATCATAGGGTTTATATGGGTTATGGGTTGCTTCTAGGAATTACAATGATAAATGTTATTTTCATTAACTAGTTGTTGAAGTCACATCGTTTAATGGTTAGAAATGAATAACAGTCAAGGATGTTTTGAGCAAGATTCATGGTTCTTGAGGCCATACATGTATGGTCATAGAAGGAAATATTTTTCTTAGGCTGTCCAAGAGGCTTGTAGAAATCTAAGGATAGCATCAACTCTTCAAACCACCGCACATGACCTCTATCAACTAAGCTTTCATGCTAAGTGATATAGTCCAAAAAAATACAACTTCAGTTCTAGGATTAAGTGGGGCCCAAAGAAGGATGGCCTTACAACATCAAGAAAAGGCCAGAGCAACATGGAAGCATAAGTATGAAATTGGTACGCTGTCTAGTTTTGATTGCCCACAAGATGCCAAATAATAGAATAGTGGGTAGTGAGGTTTAAGTTAGTCTCATAATTTACATTTTCTACTTTTAAATATCAGCTTTTGTAATATGTTTTAATATGATATAAAAATAGATTGTAATATTTAAACTTAGATTATAGATTATTGTTTTGGGGTTTATGACTTAATTTGATATTGGTTTTTACTCTAA
>LPNX011187149.1:642-48399 GCA_001517045.1 Pseudotsuga menziesii | reverse complement strand
TGTAGGGAGACGACACTATACCGTACAGGCCGAACCACTGATCCACACTTGATGCAAGGTATCTTAGTGGCCAAAGTTAGGAAATCACCAAGGAGCACTTGTGGGTGAAATTGACTCCTGAAGTCAGCTATTGCCATTGGGAGGTGTTGCCAAGTCTTCTAGATTGGAACATTTGCCCCATCGCCAGTAGATCTGCCTCTTTGTTACCTTCACTAGTCAATTGGTGTGTGGACTCCATCGTCACCATCAATTGTGCTTTTGGAAGGCCCAGTTACATATCCGCGAAAAACCATAAGCTCTTTTAGGCATTTTACACTTTTTTTATTTATAAATTCAAGCTACCTAACTCATAATTAAACATAACCTACATTTTGTGACTCTTTCACTAAACCAACTTTGAACATATCACTCACTTGTTGCACCTTTTACACTTATTTTCCTTTATAACTACAAACTAACTAAGTGATAATTAAACATAGCCTACAATCTTGTGACTCTTTCACTAAACCAACTTTCCACATATCACACACTATTTGCACCTTATTGCATTTTTTTTTGCTCACATGTTACATTATTTTGGATGCCTTCACTCACTCATCTACTGTAATGTCCACAGAAGAAAATGTCTTTTTTATTTAAACCCCTTCCTTTTTCTTTGTTTAGACAAAATCATCATTTCATGAAATAATATGCTCTCATATTGACTTTATTGTATTCTAACTAGTAACATTGTCCATTCACTTTTGAATTTTATATGACAAAAAATGTCTTTTTATTTAAACCCCTTCCTTTATATTTATTTTAACAAAATCATCATTTCATGGAATAATATGCTTTTATATTTTCTTTATTGTATCAATTTGTAAATATTGCTTATCACACTGCATTCCCAAGATTGCCTTGATTTATTTCAATGGTTTATAATTTTAGGAAATAAATGCTTGTTGTTCCTCATCATATTTCTAATTATTAGAAACACCTATTTCCCCCTTTTTTTACTTTCCCCTTACACCTAACTTCATTTTATTTTCTTGTTCCTTCTAGGTAACAAATAATGGCCACCGCTTTGACCGAACATGCCATTCAATTACTACTTGCACTAACCTCCGACATGCAACCATTCCTACAAATATTTGCTGTGGAACAAGTCAAATCTATTCGCACCTCAACCATATGATACCGAACAACAATATTTGATGGGACACACATGCACCACACCATGCTTCCATCAAAGTTCCATTCTCTCATCGCTTCTAGAATACTTCAACAAGGGTCTATTATACACCTTAAGAAATGGACATGTGCAATTCTTTGCCAATGCATGTACGCTTCATTTGTTATTATATTAACTTATGTTTTCGTTTCTTCCCCATTTTGTAAAATCATTATTTTTTTTTTCTTACTTGTTTTTTTCCCTTGCACAGGTCTATCTTACTACATGAATTTGACTTCATCAAGCCCTCTGCACCATTGATTGGAAACCCTATCGCTATATCTCACCCACCTTCTCTTGAAACAACTTCCTCATCCTCTTCAATGCAAGAACCACCTCAAAAGAAACAATGCACACTTCTTCAAAGTGCTTCACCATCCACTATTGAAACAACTATTCCTATCAATGCATTGACCCCCTACACCTCAAACTGGTCCATAAAGGGTCATGTCCATGATAAATCAATCCTTCGCCACTTCACTAACCAAAAAGGCCCTAGGAAGGTATTCGGCTTTGACTTTATTGATAAGGACGGGGGTGAAATACACATCACTTGCTTTAATGATTCTGTAGATGTTTTTTATGATCAAGTGCTTCCTGGCCATGTCTACCTCATTTCCAAAGGCACTATCAAACCAACAAACAAGATGTATAGCCATCTTACAAATGAATGGGAAATCTTCTTGCAACCACCCTCCATTGTTCAACATTTTCCACTAGAAACCATTGTGCTTCCACAAATGCATTTCAACTTCAAAACTATTAAAGATATCAAGTCATCTCCTGTCAACTCCATTGTTGACATCATTGGTGTTGCCACAAACACTTCCCCTGCTACCCCTATACATAGGAAAGATGGTTCAGAAACTATTAAAAAAACAATCCATATAAAGGACAACTTAGGTTTTAGCATGGATGTTACTTTGTGGGGAGAACATTGTCATGTAGAAGGCCAAGAGCTATCTACCTTGCGCTCTGAAAATGCCCACCCTGTGCTTGCAATCAAGGGAGATCGTGTAGCCGAGTTTAATGGAAAGACAGTTGGGACTACATCCAAATCCATAGTTATCATAAACCCAGATATACCAGAAAAGCACAAACTCACCCAATGGTTTGAAAAGGAGGGCTTCCATACTTCCTCCCCATCCTTAACTACATGATATCCAACTTCTCCTAACCAGATAAAAAACAAACGAACCCTTCTTGAATTTCAAAAAATTCTTCCTTCTGAAAGAGCTGAATGGGTTTCCATAAAGGCTACCATAACACATATTGATGCTGACAACTTCTACTACCTTGCTTTCCCTTTAATTTCCGATTCAAAACAATGCATGAAAAAAATGATCAAAAATTCTACCAATGGTTGGCATTGTCCCAAATGTGAGGTTGACTTGTCTAATTGTGACTATAGGTATTTATTGAAACTGAAACTTCAAGATCACACTACCTCTTTTGAATCAGTCGTCGCATTCGAGGATGCATCCACTGAACTCCTTGGTATCGCTGCAAAGGACCTGCACTTACTTTCTTCTGATCCTTCCGCCATCAAGGAAATTTTCTCTAAGGTTGAATGCACGCAATTTCTACTCACACTTTCCATTAAAATGGAAACATTTAAAGACAAGCCTCAATTGAAGGTCATCATCATGCGCTCTAAACATGTTGACTTTGAGGCAGCCAACAACTTACTACTCCTTCAAATAGCCAAAATGGGGCAAGCATAGAAGGCATTTTGGAAAAATAAAATGCCTTGCTTTTTGTAATAGTTTAACTTTATCTATTTTTCCTAGAAACCTTTGCCATACATGCAAACAAACAATTTCCAGTCTGCATTACTATGGCTACAATTTCTATACTTGAAGCTACTCTTATATATTGCTTTTTACTTCGTATCTTATATACATATACAAAAACATTTCCAAGTTTGCCTCAACTGTAAATTTGTTCTCTTTATTAAATGTGTTCAATGTTAATATTAGTTTTTTCATGTTCTAATATGTCATTTTAACACATGCACTTCTTTATATGTCAAAAAACATACATTTCATATTTGTATTTTAGTGTTATATCATTTTTTTTCCTTCCTGCATTTACCTACTTAGAATGCTTTCAGTCAGTTACAATGCTTTCCTACATATTCCTTGTATACTTATTTTTTTCTCATTTTATTTAAATGCAATCACTTTTATGAAAATTGAATTGCTTTTGGTAGTCAATTATACACTATTCCAACTACACACATTTAATATCGACACACTTTTTAGTTCTTTTTTCCACTTACAATAATTTCAATATTTTTTTTTAAGGTACATTGAAAAAAAAACACACTACTAGTATGTAATTTATCAACAAATGCTTCTCTTTACATGTCATTGATTTACTTCATTTATCTAGCCATGTTTTCATATTATTTTTTCTTTTTTCTTTCTTCAAGCACTTTGCATCCCTTTATGTACCTTGAAAACAGAAATTACCATGTCCTACATAGTACATCTTGTTTCTTTAGAATGTCCATGAAAAATTTAGAATTTCTAAGTCTCTTTACATGTCTTACATATAATCCCTTTATGTACCTTGAAAAAATATATTACTATGTCCTACATATAACATCTTGTTTCTTTAGAATGTACATGAAAAACATGCAATTTCAATGTCTTTTACATGTCTTACATATAACATGGTGTTTCTTGTTTTCTTAATCACATCCAGGTGCCTTCAATCCTCATCTTACTTTTGATATGTCTCCTCCATCCAAAAAAGAACGTGCACATGCCTATCATTTTGCTAACAAAGACCGCATAAATGCACATAGGAGACATATTTACCAACAAAAAAAAGATGCCCTCTCCATCCATATGGTAGAGTCTAATATTCCCACTCCAACTCCTACAACATCCGATCTTTCAAATCGTAGCCTTCCATTTTCAAACCACAACGAAACAATCCTACTTCCCTCCATTCAAACCAAAGCTACAACTTCACATGTTCATACTAACCATCTTCCATCATTAGACTACCCTTCCACTTCTCAAACAACCTCTTCCCCAACCATCCAAAATACCATTCCTCAACCCAACATAGCCGCGCATTCCTTCAATGAAAATATCATATCTCAAACAAATCAATGCTTTTGCTTAAAGCTAGATAACCTACAATCCATCCATGTTTGTTCAATCTGTAAAGAATCTTATCCTAGCCTCCACTTCTGCTTTTTAAATGGCGAACATACTTGTTCTAGATGTTGTTCTGAAAAAAAATGGCCACCGCTTCTCCCTCTGGAACAACATGGACCTTGGTGAACATCCCCTTGTTCTATCCATCCTTACACAAGTTGAAGAAATGCTCATTTCACGTGTCAAACCAATATTGCAAGTTACCCATGCTCGTGGTGGACAATAAAAATATAGTGGCCATACAATAAGCTTTCCACAAGACATTTCAACCATCCTCACTTTTTTGCCTCGACGTGTTGAAGACTTAGACATTTTAGTTGTCACTCGTAAAACCTTCAACAATCAATCCTATGATTGCATTGTCAGTAGATCCCATGTTCTTGCTACCTTGGAATACAAGATATCACATGACCCTTACTATAAAGATGTACAACTTGACCAACATGCAATTATGGCTTTGCCAATTCCCCCCACAAATTTTTCTGCTTCTCTTTGACATTCACACTCCACTGCCCCTGATTCAAGTTTTCCTGCTGAAGATGTTAACCCTTATCACCCAGACATTTCAGATCCATACTCCCAACAAACTTCATCCTTTGCTAATATTGTACCCAATACAGACACAGAATTCCAACAAATCAGAACCTTCTTGCAAACGACTTCTTCATCTCCAACAAATGCAATGGATTGGCCACCTATAGGTTTGTCACCTATCAATGAATACAATACAGAGGGCCTTTTCTCAATGGCATTTCCATCACTTTTCCCCCAAGGCACAGCCATGTTCAAACAACCGCATTTTAAATCAGTTGATCTCCATGAATATGCATTGCACCTTATTCGATACCATGATAACAAGTTTGGTTGCCACCCATGATTCCCCTACTACCTTTACAATCTCATCATGCGCCATCGTAGCCAATCAATAGCAGCAATCTATATTAAAAAAAACATTGAAGACAACTTCCCCACAACCATCTCTGAACTCAACACCCGCTTGGAACAAACTCCTTCTGACAACCTTCCAGATCTAATCATGCATTTTGGCACATCACTCCGTAGAACACGGTCTTTCTGGCACAAATCAAAAAACGAATTGACAGATATGATTTCCCAACTTGGATGCCCAACTTTTTTCTTCACTTTAAGTGCAGCCGACACTAAGTGGCCTGACCTACATGCAGTCATGCCAGGGACACCACCAACTTCTTTTACCAAGCACCAACAATGGAGAATACAAAATATCATCTCCAACCCTCATCTTGCATCGCTCTACATGCACCACAGGTTCACAATATTTCGTGAAGAGGTCTTGCTTAAACTCCTCCATGCAAACGATTTATGGTATAGGTAAAGCTTCTTATCCCTTCTTCCAATAACATTTCAATTTTCCTTTTTTTCTTCTCCCACATATTACTAACACATATTTCATGCATAGGTATGAATGGCAAAGTAGAGGCTCTGCACATATTCACGGATTCATGTGGCTACCAAATGCACCTAATATGAAGATGCTTGACTGGGAGAATGCAACTGAGGTTCATAATGCTAAGGACTTCTTTGATCAATTCATTTCTACTTGGAACACATGAGATAACCCCCAAAAAGGCCCCTTCCTACCCCACTCTGATTTGCTTGATCCATGCTTGTTATCTACTACCGACATTAAAAAAAAAATCCCTTTTCAAGACTATACAGAACTACTCAACTGCATCCAATGACACACAAAATGCACATCAAATACATGCCTCCGCAAAAAGGGCTCTTCCTACACATGTCGTTATAATTCTCCATGGCCTCTTCAAAACTCATCTTCCCTGTTCATTGATTCCAATGGCAAAAAAACATGCAAACCAGCTAGCAATGATGATCGTTTGAATAGCCATATCCCTTCAATCCTATCAATATGGCGTGGAAATGTTGATTGTCAACCAGTGCTCGACATACATGCCGTTCAAAAATACATTGCTAAGTATGCAGCTAAATCAAAAACAAAATCTGAAAGCTTTCACCAAATGCTTCGATGAATTGTCCATGCTGCACCACTTCTTGACCCTTCCATTGTTGCTATTCAAAATTATTTTCAGAAACACTTGTTGATCGTGACATCGAAGCCCAAGAAACATGCCATATGTTGCAAAAACTTCCTCTCACATTTTGTAGCCGTACTTTCTTATCCCTCAATGTCAATTGAAAAACTTTTAAACGTGTTTCTTTAGACATTCCCACATCCTTCACATCACAAAACTTCATAGCTGCCTACCTTTCCCGCCCATCCACTCTTCATTCCCTATCTCTCATTGAAGCTGCAAGATCTTGCTCATATAATGCTCATCGAAAAAATGACAAATGGAAACGAAGATATCCCCCTCCCATCGTCTGTGTTCTTCCCCGTTACTATTCTGTCCTCTCCATAGATACACCACTTTTCATTGATTTCTGCAGAATTGAACTCATGCTATACAAAACTTTCTGCAATATACCTCTCGACATTGGTGCTTTCGATGATGCAATTGTTCAAAACTGGGAAGCACTTAGTTTGACCTACAATCCTTGGCATGTTGATAGGAAACCAATTGACCCCACTTCCTTACTAGAAGACACCATGGTTACTGACAATTTGCAATACCCACAACCCATGCAATTAGATGAATGTGAATTGCTCTCCCAACTACACCTTGCCAATGACATGCAATTAAGTGACCTGGACATCCTTGGTCATCGTGACTTTGACAAAAACCATAATTGGCATGATACAAACATCCCCCTCGACTTGCAAGAGCTTTCCATTGACTTCATACAAAATAATCGCTCAGAACACCCTCTCCCTCAACCACCCTACTCTAATACACCAAATTCTATGACATTGTCCCCAACTCAAATGAAAGCCCACTCCATTATCATGAATCACTCCACAAACATCCAAACAAGTCCTCCACTCCGAATGGTTGTGCAAGGAACTGCTGGCACTGGCAAATCATTCTTCATTCGCTGCATCAGAGAATCCCTTTCCTTATCCAATAACTTCAATCAATCCCCAATCTTGCTACTTTCCCGTACTGGCGTTGCAGCATTCAACATCCAAGCGTCTACTATCCATTCAGCCCTTCATATTCCTATAAAAAATTTCATGCCTTTGGAAGGGAATTCACTTTCTAACCTCCAACATGAACTTCATCATATCCACTACATTCTCATTGATGAAATGAGCTTCCTAGGCCCAACACTTTTAACCCAGATTGATGAACGCCTCCATGAAGAATTCCCTCGCCATAACAACATCTCTTTTGGTGGTTTCTCAATCATTCTTGTGGGAGACCTTGCCCAATTACCACCAGTTATGGACATTCCTTTGTATGCAGGGTCTTCCCATGGTTCTGCACTTTGGCACAACTTCAACACAGTTGTCACACTTTCAACTATTTTTCGCCAGCAAGGAAATGACCCATCACAAGTCACCTTCAGGAAGCTTCTTACCAACATCATAAATGCAACACCTACTACAGAGGATTGGAAGCTTCTCATGTCCAGAACAGAATCCTTCCTTTCTATGGATGAGTTATCTGCATTCAAAGGCTCCATGCACTTATTTGCAACCAACCGACAAGCTTCGCTTCATAATCTACATATGCTTAAGTCTTTACAAATTCCAATAGCACTTTCTATTGCTGAGCACATAAACAACAATGGTACGTCTCAAATTGAAGATGACCAGCTAGAGCCTGCTGTGTTGCTTTGCCCTGGTCAACGAGTAATGCTTACATCTAACTTATGGGTTTCAACAAGCCTGGTTAATGGATCGTTGGGCCAAGTTGTTGATATTTTCTATAAATCACATCTTCTTCCTCCACAACTTCCCACATTTGTTGTTGTTAACTTCCAAAAGTACATTTGTCCAGCATGGGATACCAACAATCCTAATTTTCTACCAATTCCAGCTATACAAAGGGGGGGTCGAACTCAAGTCCCACTAAAAATGGCATGGGCATTAACAATACATAAATCTCAAGGCATGACATTACCTAAGGCTACAATAGACATTGGCACAATGGAGCGTCAAGGTTTGACCTTTACTGCACTCTCTAGAGTACCCTCACTTACGGATCTTCACATCTCCCCAGCATTTTCCTATGATCGTTACAAACGTATGCAAGATAATCCACATGTCAATGCAAGGAAAAATGCAGAGACATTGCTACAATCAATGGAGCTCCCTTAACTAGGCTATATATGTACGTACTTCTCTTCTTCCACTTTTTCATTTGGCTTTAATTCCTTTCAAGCTAACTCTAAACTCTTCCTTCCACCTAACTACTTCTCTACTTGTCATGTGCAGTATCTACTACTCAACAATCGGCAAAGTTCTTGTTGTAATCTACATATCAATGTTATGTTTTTCATTTACATATATGTACTTGCATCAAAACATTATAATGTAAGAGGATCTAAATGTATATGAATTCTTTCATTTCTCCAAACAATTTGACAAACAATTAATATTTTTATGAATCATAACTAGATGTTTTTAATTTATCTCTTTCTAGATATCTACATCGCTTTTAAGTTTTTCTTTCTAATTTTTTTGATATTTTTTCCAATGATGCCCATTTAGATGTTATGAATTCCTTATTTATGAAACACATTGAAGAAATGTATCCATGATTGTAACATATACCATGAATCCATTGTCATTTGGTTGATCCAACAAAACTTTTTATGATTACTTTTGAAATGTAAATAATGTAATGGCCATTTATGTCAATAATATAATGATAAATTTTATGATTCAACACTTCAAATTCTCTTTCTTATTGTCTATGCACCTCTGAGTACAATTGTAAGTTACAAATTGTTTCTTGTAAATGTTCATATCCCCTTCACATATATGTACTCACATAAAAAATATTTAATGTAGGAGGAGAGAAATGTATATCAATTCATTTCAATACTCCAAACAATTTTACAAACACATATTATAACTACTTGCCTTTTCCATAATTTTATATATCTTTTTTTATTAAAAAATTATTTTTCCTTTTTTCTAGATATTTACAACCTTTTTAAGTTTTTAGTTTATTTACTTTATATATTTTGCAAAGATCTCCATTTACCTACCTATATTTTATATTAGTAGAATTTGTACATGTTTGCTGACATTATAAAAGTTCGGGATACCACATCTTCATGTAATTATGGATTCCATATTCATGATGCACATTTAAGAAATGTATACATCTTTTTTCTTAATTTAATTAGTAGATAGAACCATTAATTTTTTCAATGTTTCTTGGTTGTAACATAAGAACTACACAAACTAACACTCCATTCAAATAATTTATTTTTATTTATTTAGTGCATAGATACATTGTTTCTTCATTGTAACATAATCACTACATAAACTAACAATCGAATTTTTAACTTATACTTTCAATCGATTTTCAATCTCTCGTAACAAATAAACTCTTTTTTTAGCTACAATTTCTGGTTCAAGACTTCTAATTCTCTTTCTTTCTATGTATATAAACATCCTCTTGGTTTGCTTGCAACACGGCGTTCTTTTATTGCACCCCTAAGTACAATTGCTAGTTAATGGAAAAATCAGTAACCCGTTTTTTTTACCCTATTAAAATTATCAGAATAATATATAATATTTTCAAGTCGTCTGGTCTGCAGCACAGGTATACTGAGCTCTAACAGATTCCCTACTAACCAACACGTGGCCTGCCGCCCAAGTATACGGAACTTTTCCTTTACTACTCCCCTAAAAGTGAACTGCAGCCCACTGAGCTCTGCATTTTTCCACTGGGCTCCAAATGAACCGAGTTCTATTCACTCGACCCTTTTATATTATATTCCTGTTTTTATTTTTATTTTTTTATGCGTTTCACATCATATGATCCAAAAATAAATTGTGGTTGCCACTTCCTTTTATTTCCCCTCTTTCACGATCAACGAATTTTTTCTCCCAATTATATGGTGTTATAATTTGATCCTATATGTAAATTTTGAACAATTTTGTATTTGTAGAATATTTGATTTTTGTCTAAATACATATATATGGTATTATAATTTGATCTTATATGTAAATTTTGAACAATTTTGTATTTGTAGAATATTTGATTTTTGTTTAAATATAAATACCGATTAAATTTAAAAAGTTAAACTTTAATTATTTAAACACTATAAAATAATTACTTCTCAACTTCATATTTTTTAATTTAATTTAACATCAATAAAAATATACCAAAAAGAAATGTAAATATAATACTAATACTAGATTTATTGGTTACCAAAACCATGTGCCCAAAACCACTTAATTTAAAGATTCATTAATTAACTCCAAATATAAGTAATGGTAAATATTATTTAAAATAATTAATAACTATTAATAATCTACATTTTTCTTTATTGCACTAAGGGTATTATATTTTTGTTTTTTAAAGAGTAATTTTAGTTATAAAAAATATATTTAAAAAAAGAATGGTTTTTTAAGTTTAATATTTAATGATCGATATTTAATATTTCATTAAAAATATCATATAGGTTTAACTATCTATAAATGTTATATATTGTTGTATATTTACTTAAAAATATTATATATAAAAAGTTTACTTTGGTATTTTATTTGTATTGATTTTTTTTATTAAATAATTTTTTCTTCCTATAGAATCTTATTTATATCCATATTCTTACTTAAATTATGTTACTATGACTTTATATGATCTCACAACTTTATTTGTTTCAATTTCAATTGCTTAAACTTTAATTTTTAGAAAATAATCTTAATTTAAATTACAAATTGCTCTAATAATACTAATATTAGCCTATAAAATTAATTCAATGATATAATATTAGACATGGTACTCACGATTGTCGTCTTAATTGATACGAAATCATTGTATCACATTTATCTTATACATGGCTCTATGGTCTTTACTTTATTGATGTCTTTAACTTTGTTGTAGTTTATCAAAAGTTTAATGAAAATCATCGAGGGCACTAAATTTGCCATAGTTATGGGAGACTTATAGGGATTAGCACGATGTTTGATATTAGATTTAAGTGTGGGACATCTCAATATGGAGAAATTTTGACGTCAAATTGTCATAGTTATGGGAGACTTATAGGGATTAGTATGATGTTTGATATTAGATTTAAGTATTGGTGATATCAATATGGAAAAATTTTGACATCAATTTTGTTCTAGTTTATTAAAAAATTTAAGAAAAATATTGATGACACTAAATTTGCCAAAGTTATGGGAGTCTTATAGTGATTAGCACGATGTTTGATATTATATTTAAGTATTGGGGACTTGAATATGGAGAAATGTGACATCAATTTTGTTGCAGTTTATCAAAATTTTTATGAAAAACATTGTTGGAAATAAATTTGTATTATCAGGATGTTTGATAATAGATTTAAGTATTGGAGATTTGAATATGGAGAAATTTTCTCACACTTTGGCTTATTAATTCAAATTTGGGGTGTTTTTTTTTCAAATTATACTTTTAATATAGTAATTACTCATTTGTTTCTAGTAAGAAGGCATAATCAGGTACACCAAACATGTTTTTACTTTCAAATTTTACTTTTTCCCCCAAAAAAATAATATTCAAATTATACAAGTAACACATCTTCCCACATGAGTCTGCACAAGTGTGGCTCATTGGGGGTTCAGTTGTTATGAAGTCACATGTTGTAAATTAGAGGTCACGAGTTCAATTCCCACCCGGATTTACCTGTGTCCCATGTCTTGCGGCGGGTGTGGGGCACCTAGGGGTATGGTGCTAGAAGGAATGGATCCCTAGACCCTGTGTCACGTGAGTACCAGCCCAGCTCCAGTTGTCGATTTCCCTAGTTAAAAAAAAACTTATCTTCCCACATGAAATATAATACAACAATAAATATTTTTCTAGAATTTATTGAATCAATTAAATTTATTCTATACTTCACAATGAGATTAAATGTTGCGTGTAGTTATTTTTCTCATAGCCCAAAAGGAGCTAATTTTCTCATCCTCATGTAGAAATATGCATTGGAGATATAGTGAATTACTAGTTTAAGGTTATTAGTTGCAAATTTGTTGGCTCATAGCATCATATGATAAAATATAAGGGCTTCATTCTATATAAACAATTATGATAATAGTGAGATCTAAAGTAAACAAAAACATACATAGTTGTAAATCAATATCCATAAGTATTAGTATCTTACCTTGAACCATTATCACGCGAGCAATTAAGGAATATAGATTACGAATATGGAATATACATACTTAGAATTGATATTAGCATATATATCCAATGCTTTATCTATCTATCTATGGAATACATTATTAGATAGAGGTCATGTTGTTCCTATTTTCATTTTTCATACTGGATACTCAATCATATATTTTATGTTCGACTATAGTATAATAAGCACTAACATACCTTCAGGTAGATGTTGTTGGTTTCGTTAATGATGCAAAACTAGTAGTTCAAGTTCTAGTATTGACACCACTAGTAAAAGTTTATCCAATAGCATAAGCACATTCTTCTACAATTTTCTTCATCTCGACACTTGTTGTGGCAAGCCCATTTTAGCTGATATGCCTATACACTTTTTCTGATTGTTTTTTTATTTAAGAATGACCCAATGTCTAATATCCCCATCTAGAAATCCAAACCATAAAATAGGTAGTTATAGATTTTAACTTTCAATTTTTTACCCACATAGGCCAATATTTGTAATAAAAACTAACTATTCCTCCAAGGAGTGCCATAATTGAAGAAAATCTATGCACATTTGTGAAAACTAAAATGTTGTGGAACATCACCTTCATTCGAGTGTCTCACTCAAGTGAGCTGAGGGTGGAGGGTCCCCAACAAGTGACACGATAAACTTCCCTCAACACTACACCAACATATCCTATGAATAGACTATTGGAAATTTCAATGATATTTCGATAAACGTGTGAACATATTCATTTGGGTAACATGTAGCTATATGTTATTTAGGGTGATGAATTAATTACTTCCATTACTCACCACCTTTCTGGTAAGATGGGCTCATCTCCTTGGAAAATCGAGAAGGACTTGGAGTTGTTAATGGCTATATGTGGAGTATTGGGAAATGATGACCAAGAACAACGTGAGAATGAGTAGCCATGCCTTCCATTTTTTTATAAATCTCGTGAAGGGAAATATTGGATTATTTATGGTATTTTTTAGTGGAAACTATTACACATACAACCTGGTATGGTAATTGGATTTTTCTAATAGAAATAAAAACAACCCCCCTCATAATTGCGCTCAATGTGAAGCTATTCTATGTGGTTAGTTTTCTCTTGAATTGGGGAGGCTCAACTGGTTTGAATTTCATCTAAGTAAGTGTCTCTTTGACCACCATATAGTTGGAAAGAGCTATAGTTCTAATGAATGTAGGAACCATAAGAAAGGGTTTAGTGACATGTTTAGGCTCATGCAAGAGGTGACAACCTCTACCCCTCGATACAAAAGATATAATCTCGCATAAATCCAAAATGAAGTAGAGAATGCACACCATTCAGTTAAATAAGAGAAGGATGTGGTTGACGATGAGGAAATTCAACAGGAAATGGCATGGTGGGTTCCTAACGTGGGGAATTCCACAACCAAAGATACCAAATATTTCAAGGATTTCCTACTATACTGGAAAATGTAATATTTGTGAAGGAAGGATCTCGTTGATAATGTTGAGTAGTGAAAGAAAATCCTCCTTTAACTCAACGAGCTCTAGGAACAAAATGCAAGAATGAATGCTAAGATATATCTCATAGAAAATGAAAACAAAATATTTAAGCGTGTAAATGAAATTGTGGTCACCATTACCAAGGATCAACCATCAACTTCATCTCAAGAGGTCCCTAGATAGTATAAATTTATGGTAACGATAAAAAATCATCATAGTTTTCTTAGGATAAATGTGTGTTTTTCAATCAACTTTTATCACATTCTGCTTTCATGTTTAGTTAGATACGATTGTTATGCTAGTAGTCCTAGGTTTCGAAGTTTTTTTGGCACTCATTCCTTAGAAGCAATTTTCAATAGAAACTTAAGGATCCCAAATGATGATATCATGTTTCATAAATGGTCAAGTTTCCAAAGTGGCTAAGCATTGATCTAAAATTCTACATGTTTCCCTATTCATTACAATCAATTTAGCTTACAAAAATATGAAATGATGTGGAAAAACAACTCTATTCACACATACAACATGCATAATATAGTGATTTTCATAACACAAATTAAACATAAATTTTGCACACTCATTGAAAATGATAACGAAATTATATTTTAACTAAGTAAGTCCCAAGAAACTAGTTATGTAAGAGTTATTTTCCACTCAACTTTAGGTATTTTTTATATTCCAATACCACGCCAAATCCAAACTATGAGAACACCTGGGTTAAGGAAAAAAACTAGAAGCTTCTCTCTTTTTCAACCCAACCCATTTTTTGTATGATTGATCGATCTACTCACCACAAAGAATTATTGACATTTCATCAACCATCAACAACCAACAATATTTATTTCACAACCCAATACAATATAACGAAGGAATGAAATTTCTTTGCTCAATATCCTGTTAGAGTACCCTTCTCTTGCAATGATCTTTAGTCTATGTAGAAAGAGTGCAATTTCTTGTATGCTTTTTGATAAATTTCTTGTCAGATCAATACTTGATTTCTCAAGAATCCCAAGAGTAACAAATTTACAATGGGTGAAGGTTTCCTAACTTTATCATCCTCCAAGATCACTTATAATCATCATGCTTTCAGCTAAGGACTACAATTTTCCTCTTGCATTGTTAATTTACATCAATTTCCATATTTCTCCCTTGAATAACAAGGGTAAACACAAAATGGACATCCTAAATAATGAGCGTGAAAGTTCTAATTGCATGCCCTAGTCAATGGAATGAGAGATTTGGTATCAATAAAAATAGCATTACTTTTTACCATAGAATGTAGGAATCTTAGAATTACCATATATTCGTAATCGACCCATGATTCCATAACTATTTGAGAATTATTTGCCCCCAAAATCTTACTTTCAATCAATAGTTGTTTTCAATTAAACAAAGGAGGCAGATGTCTTATTTAAGGAACATGGTAGAAAAAGAGATGAGTTATTAGGATGGGACTTGGAAATAGAGGATTTACTAAACCTTATAGGCTCCCTTTCCTCTTCCCCTCTAGAAATATCTACCCAACCATCTTGAAATCTTGTATTATATTAAAACAATAATATTTACATAGCTTCAAGTCATCATGACAATGCCAAAACATTTCCTATATATGGATATTTACATTATACATACCTAACCAATCACTAATTGGGCCTTGTATTTGATCTTGGCATTGGGAATGCATACAAATATATTCCTATTTGATGGAATCCTCCAACCCTCATATAGCCCCTTGAGGAACAAAGTGCTTCCATCACACCTTTACCTTTCCAATGGTTTGGTTCTAGAGTAATGATACTTTCTTATCAAGGAAGCATAATGGCTATGTTTGGAACTCTTTGTTTAGTTCCACTTAGATCACATCCTAATCAATCACACGTTAGTATTATGTACATTTTTCTTCAAGAAATAAACATAAAAAATGTTCTGATATTTTGTATTAGTAGGCAATGCAATTGTATTTACAACTAGTCGTATCCTCTTAACCACTTCAAACAACCCACAATATCTTGGTCGCAACTTGGAACAATTTCAATCAAAGATTTTTTCTATACAATTGGTCTTGTGAGTGGAATTAACATGAATAAAATGTACCACTTTGGATAATTCATCCATCACAACTATGATGGAATCATGTCGCCTTGAGGTACTTGGTAACCAAGTTATAGAAACCATGGTTACTAGTTTCCATTTCCATTATATAATTGGTAAAGGTTGCAATAAACCTGTTGGGTGTTGATGTTCAAACTTAACTTAGTAGAATTGTGTACTTTTGTAAATATATTTGGCACCATATTTCTTCATCCTAGTCCAAAAATATTGATTTCTTGTTGCAGCAATCATTTTCTACTAGCTTGGATGTCCAAAATATGGGATTTTATTTATTTCATCCTTCATACTTCTTCTCAAATATGAATGATTAGGAATGTTCATCCTATTTTATAAATAATAAACCCATCATCACCCAAGTGATAGCTTTCATAATTATTTTCTAATTTCTCCTACTCAATTCATATTTTCTTTGGATACAATGATTATATCAAGCAAGGGAACAAATACTTCTCTTCTTCAAATTTGATTAGAAAATTCTAATAGTTTCCACATGCATTTTCTTGTTTAGTACAATAACAAATTTATTTGTTTTTTCACTTTTATGTGCTTGATCTCAAAATAAAATTCACACAAAAATGATGACCATCTATCTTGGCTAGCATTCAAGTTTGGCTACTTAAATTAACACTCCACACCATTTTTCTTAGTTATAGTTTCAAACCTCTTTCCCGACAAATAATACTTCCACATTGTCAAAGCATGCACTGTTGCAAAAAGTTTCAAGTTATGGGTAACATAATGATTTTCATGCTCCTCCAATTTTTGTGACTCTTAACGTACCACATCATGACTATCGTGCATAAGAACACCCCTAAGTATTTCTCTACAAGCATATGTGCATACAACAAAATTATGTTTTGGAACTAATATATTCATAATTTGATCATAGTTAGTAAGAACTTGTTTCAGTAGTTTAAAGCCTTCCTCATATTCTTGCATCCATTCAACTTGATCCCTTTCTTTTGCAAAGAATTAATTGGGTGTGAAAATTTGGAAGTCCATCAATGGCCAATTCATTATGGATTCAATCTTCAATGGATCCATGCATATTCTTTCCCTTGAGATAATGTTACCCAACTAATGGATTTGTTTAAAATCAAAATCACATTTTCTTAGTTTTACATACAAGTTATCATCTTAGAGAAATTGCAAAACCATTCTCAAATTTTCTTCATGCTCCTCTTCATTCTTAATATAAATGAGAATATCATCTAGAAAAATAAGGACAAATGTATCCATGTACTTGTTGAAAACACTATTCATGAGACACATGAATGTAGTTGGTGTATTTGTGAGACCAAATGGAACCACCATAATTTCATAGTGTTTATACATTGTTTTAAATTATGTCTTACCAATGTCTTCTTCATTAAATCTCACTTGATGATAACCAAACCTCAAGTAGATCATTGAAAATACACTTTCTTCTCTAATTTGGTCAAACAAGTCATTAATTTGGTGTGATGGATATTGGTTCTTCACTGTGACTTTATACAATTTCATGTAATCAATACACAATTTTAGACTTCCATATTTATTTTCAAAAAAATAATAATGGTGCTCCCCATGGAGACACACTTGGATGAATGTATTTATGGCTCCAAGAGATCTTGTAATCACTCTTTTAGGTACATTAATTTTTTTTCTCATCCTATAGGGATCCTTGAATGTTGATATAACTCCATGAACATTATCATGTGTGAAGTCAATATCTCATTTTAGAGGAAGTCTAAGAAATTCATCATGGAACACATAACTAAAATCCTAAAACATATGACATTCTTCAATTCTAGGACCTATATATTCTATTAACTATAATATATGGGTGACATACAACAAAAATCTTTTTTTGAGCTACAAGGATGAAATATTCCTAATAATAACTATTGTTGGAATGCACATTATTTTCCTTGGGTTTCCATCTTCATCAAGACAATTAAGAGTCTCATTCTAGAAATCATTACTAACTCAATGTGATTCCAATCACTCTATTCCAATTAGGACATCACAATAACTAAGTTAAAAAAAAATTATATTTTCCCAAGTGAAGAGTCCATTGATCTCTAATGGGAATATTTCCACCACTTCACTAACCTTTCTCCTCATTCAATTGGCTAGTTATACTCACCATGATTTACTCAGATTGCACTTATTAAGAGAATAAGTTTCAATAATATTAGGAGTAACATAGTTGTGAATAGATATAGGATCATCTAAAATTAAATTAGATTGCGTAGAAATATTATGTTTATCTTCAATCATAGTTTATTGATGATATTTTAGGAAGTATTAAAGTGTAACATAGATCTTAGAAATAGTCCTTGCTACATCCTCCGTAGTTGTATCCTTTTGAATGTTATGAACATTATTGACACTCCAATTTATATGTCGACAGTTTCCTAAGAAAATAATATTCTCTACATCCCCACAATTGAGTAGGCTCCCTTGGATTCTATATTACCAACCTAGATAGCTTAACATCCCCTCATGCTAGTTTCTTTTGTTTGTTATTGTAATGGGGACGCTTGAACCCTTTCTTTCTATGATCAAAATTCTCACTCTACTTTTCCTTCCATTTTTTTTTATGGAAATGTATATTTCTTTAATTATGATAATAACATTATTTATCTTTTATATTGGTCCAATATAGAGTTCAAGGATCATCAAAATCAATTTGGTCTTGGTAATACTGATGTAGTCCACTTCGAAAATATTGTATTTTTACATTCTAAACTATAATGTACTTAGTATATCTTACCAAACCAATGAATTTATTTTCATAATATCCATATTCATTTGACCCAACTTTAACTCATGGAATTGATCATATTTACCATCATTGTATTTGTGAGAGAGATACTTTTTTCTCAAAGTAATTGAATTACTTCCAAAAATCCTCTCTTACTGATTTTTTTTTAGTTCCCTAAAATTCTCCCACAAATTTGATGCTCTACCATTTAAATTGAATATGTCTAGTCTAGAATTCATGTTCCCAAAGTAACCACGAAATTAGAAATATTTATTCTTCCCAAGAATCCAAGCCTCGTCTTCTTATCCAAATTTTACTTCACCGACAAATGTAGGGGGGTGATTTTAAAAACAATCAGTGTGAGTTATCTCTAAAAGGTATCTCCATATTATTCCTATGAGAAGAAGAGAATGAATTTCTAAATGAATTCTCAATGGAAGATGACTCACTATAAGAGAGTTGTGATAGTGTATATGTCCTATATGTAAAGGTTCTTATTGTTCTATGAGACCTATTTTGAGAATTATTTCTAGCACAATTCCCACTCCTACTAACATTGTTTAAATTCTATCCATGATGAATTTTACTATGTATGTCTGTTATACTTCAAATCATGGTTGCATTCAACTAGTTATATTATTATTGAATTTTAATGAAGATTTAACTATGTACTTTGAAATTTTGTAACTCCACTCTTAGAATTTCTATAGCCTTTACAGTATCAGAAGGAGTCATGTGATTCCTACACCCACTAGACTTTGTCTTCGCATTTCCATCATGTCAATTTTCCCCTATGGCATTTGATGAGCCTCATTTTGGTAGGTTGACTGTACCATATTTACATCATCTAAAGGATTAGTAATGAGATTTGAGGACTTAGGATGAACATCATATAAATAAAGTTAGTGATAACTAACCCCTAGAGGCTTGGCTTTGTCAAGTGTGATGAATGGATATAGTGATTATTGGTTAGTGTTGTCCATACTTTCCTTTGAATTTCCTCCATTTTAGTTGATTTTTCTAATTTTTCAATTGAGTTATGAGATTGCACAAGAAGGAAGAGGAGGCTAAAAAATAGGATCCATTAACCAAATAAGGAGTGATTACAGCAAGTCATTAATGCTCTAACCAATCTCAGATATGTGGAGATATTCCTCATGCACAACCAATCTCAATTTTAGTCCTAGATGGTGAGCACTTATCTGAATTCATGATCGTCATTTCACTTGATTTCCCAATTACAAGGAAAACTATACAAAGTTAATTTTGGATCTTTTGTATAAATAAAGACCGGTAGAAATATACCAATGAGAGATAATCGTTAAAACTTTTATTTACATTTGAAGTCAAATATTGTGCACATGGATGTTTCTTTTGTGACACAATCCTTGATATGTAATTCATGTTTATATTAATAAAAAAGGAGCATCAATTTCATTTGAATAATTATAATCTTTCACAAGTTTTTGGGACCTTTGTATTCATTTATATGCTTGATAGAATATATTAAAGTTAATAGTGAATTCCTTTCTTATTTTGCATACTCAATTTTTTTCTTTTAAGGCTTTTTTTTTGTAGTTGTTTGTTTTCAACATTTACTTGTTGTTATCAGCAACATTTATTTATTCTAATGTTCTAACATTTTTATACCCAACATTTTAGTCCCCACCATATTTCATTTTTTTTTGGCTCACAACAGAAGTTTGTTGATTTAGATTATGCTTGGACATGTTTTATGGAATATTGAAACTCAAAAGTATTCCTTCATATTTTTATTAAATCCCATACATAATCATGATAAACCCTTGATCCTCTTTCTCTTTATCCAGTATTGGAGGGTTAGATCTAGTGATGTTTACTCTTTTTCCATGAATTTCAATTCAAAGTGGTTGTTAAGCTAGGAAACAGAATGTCAGACCCACTCACTTATCAAGGACTAGGACTGGAAAAGGAATAGGTACCCTAGATGAATTTCCATATGTATCTCTTTTCGAAGTGGAAGAACTCCTAAACTATTTTACAAAGACCATTGATTTTCTCAACTCAGGTGATACACCCAAGCTATATGACCAAAAACAACATAGACAGTTGGTTGTAAGATCTGTGAACTATCAATTAATCACATAGAACCTCTATTAGCTTTCTCCAAATGATGTTATGTGCGATTTGTTCAAAGAACTATCCTCTTTCTCTTTACCTTGAGGATAGGATTGAGACTCACTATTCTAAAGGAATCAATATTAAATATATAAGGGCTGAATCTAAAACATTATGATTTAACAAGTCATGTTTGACAATTAGAAGTTAGTCTCCTGCAAGTTGCCTATATTTTTCATAATACCTCTAAATTTTATACATTCCTCAGGTTGACAATTGAAAGTTAAAAGACATGGATTACATCCCTTATTTTTGATAATCTTCGGCCAACCACTTTTTGGCATCATTATCGGGGAGGTGCTAAACCTATGATATAAATTAAAAAAGTATTCCATGTATATGTTTTTTTCCAGTATTTACGACTCAATTGAGAGACAAATTCAATTTTTTTTTACCAAACAACCTTATTATGACTGAAACAGGGCCAAGTAAAATATATTTTCAAGATTTTGAGTTTTTTGGACCTGAATTTGTTGAATACCTCCCTGTTAACCCATTAACGAATTTGGGAAACCCAACTGCTAATACATAAGTTGATCACCAAGGAATCTCTAGTTAGTAGTCCCATGAAAAAATATGAGTAGCTAGAAGTATTTCCCTCGCTATTGGGTAGAAGGAATACCTTAATGTCTCCTACTCGATGGATTCATCAAGTGTTCAACTTCAAAACCACTTATTCACACTTTTTTAGAATGTACTAGGTACCTTTGGGATCATTTTCATTACTAGTGGTTTTCATCCTATTTGTCAATGGTTTTCATCAATGATAGGTAATCAAAAGGTTTCCTCAATGTTTGACTTCAGTTCCTTTATTCACATGGTTAGGATTCACACCATTGGGCGATTTGGATTGAAAACCTTGGGTCAATAATAACATCATATTTTGTTGTTTCACGAGTTGCGCAAGAGATTATCACACTTCATATGACATTTATAGAGACATAGATACACCTTGTATTCTTGTGGCTATGATCGATTATTGAACATTATTCCATGTTGTTCATTTATGGCCACAACTTCTTTCGATTTTACACGGTGCCTTTTTGCATATTATGCGGCAATGATAATTACATCAGTTATACACATGTGGGATACACCTATATCTTTATGGTGATCATTTGTATATGCACATGTATGTCCCAGAGATCACTTTTTCTGACATTTCTCTCTCTTTCAGGTACCTTCGTTTGAGTCTACAATCTTGGATTCTCCAGTTTCTTTGACTCCATGACTCAACCATATCCTTTTCTATAATGTATTTCAGCTATCATATTCCCCTCCAACCTCATACATTAGGGGTCATATGTTATAGCCTGAAATGACACTTCTCCGTCAATGACAAATTTTACATGTTATCTTTGCATGACGATAATTCCATGACGACATTTCATGAAAACTATTGTGAGTCACTTAAAGGACACCTGTGGATGGAAGGGCCATATATGGAGTTCTATAACTTTGTTTAACCTCTTTTCTGAACCATTGGAAAGGCATTGAACCAATGAAAACCGTTTTAGAAGACACCAACTTCTGAAAATGCTTGGCAATACCCTGAAAATGGATTCTTTGACCCATTTGTGAGATTGTAGAAGGAAACATGTGTTTCCCTCGCAAATTTGTAGAAGGAAATCCATGTGTATGCCTTGAAGTGGTAAAAAAATGTCACAAACTGGAAAAACATCGAAGTTTGGGTGGTTTAGGTGGTTTTGGAACTGCTCCTTTGGTTGTAACTGATCCTTTTATTATCCTAACTCTTCAAATAACTATATAAGAGAGGGAGAGGGGTCCATGAAAGGGGACTTGGCCTTTTGTATTGTTATGCTGGTGAAATTGGGACTCTAAAACCCCCTACCTTTTCCCTAGTTTTTATCTCTCTTTGTTGCAGAGATTGGAGGCTGAGATTGTTGGAGAAGAGAAGTAGGACACCCAGGTCAAATGTTTCACAAGTTGCGTTGCATGCGGAGAAGGTATATTTTGTACTACTTCCGTTGATTAATAAAGATTTGATGTTCTTCACTTTCCAAATCATTGTGTAATGGATATTGAATCTCTTTTTGTGATCCTATGTTGATGTTAATTATATTAGGGTTCATATTATCTTGATTATCATTTCTTTACTAGTCAAATTGGTTTGATGAAGGTTGAAGTAGTTTTGGAGGTCTCTTGGACTGAAGAGAAAGAGGAGGACTAAAAGAAATCTTAGATCATCCTTTAGTGCACAAGGTATGAACCCTTATAACCCTTGAAACCTTGCTTATAGTTTTTTGTATAAATGTATACACCAGTATTTATACCCGTAGTACGTTGGTGGCCTTGACCCCAGCCATAGGAACACTTTCCTTGACAATACTCCTTAAGTAAATTTTTCGTAGCACATGACTATGCTAGCACCTCACATAATCCACAAGATGTGGAATTTGTTGTGTGTGAATATGTGTTGCGTCGATGTACGTGACAAAAAGTAGTAATGAAACTTATGTATTTTCCCTTAAGTATGGGATTCGATTCACTACAAGACAAGGATTCCATAAGATCGTTGTGGAAGGTGAATGCCAACTTACCATGTAAATTCTAACAAAAATTTAGTACAACACCTTGATTTGCAAACACTCCTAAAACTAGTGATTGGAATAAGGGATAGAACAAATAAAAAATTCCTTTCCTTTATTCCAAATTTATTTAAGTCCCATGTCCAACATGGATCCAACAAAGTTGCAGATAGAATGGAAAATTAAGGAGTCATTTGTACCCAACAACTTTTTGATATGGAATGGAATATAAACCTACCCAACATGTTGGCCATCGATTTCTCCAACCTTTCTATGAAATACCACCATACCTTGGATCATGTGCTAACCTTGTAGAGAACAATGGATGTCCCCCTATATTGTCATGCCATGATACCCATGACACTAAATCACAATGAGGAAAACAATGGAAAGCATGTGAAAAAGTATTCCATTAATCACCAAGTTTGAAGGTATCTAGATTGTGTTGAAATAATATTGGACAATATTGAGAGGGGGGGATGGGTGGGGGTGAATCAGTATTGTAACTTTTCACAATTTAAAACCACTTTTATAATTTATTGTTTAAACACATAATCAATAAGAACACACAAAACAAAAATTTATCATGGAAGCCCAATTGGGTAAACCACCAATACTTCCTATTACTGCTACTACAGACAAGGATGGTATTACACCGTATTTACCAACAACTACTGGAAGGAGGATACAACCCCCTTGTTTTGTCAGCTACAACTGATAGGATGCTACTACACCCTATTTACAATCTTCTGCTAGAAGGAGGATACAACCCCCTGCAAGCTTGTTTATTGCCCTAGCGCCACCCTTCCACCCTAATATGTTTTCAGTAATCTTCCATATTTATTTACCCTTAAATATTTGTCACATTCACTGGTATCTGCTTCAACTTCTATAATATGGACCACAAAGACACCTTCTCTCACTCATCCCCCTGTCTATAAATACCTTTATGTTTCCTGCAGAAGCATCTCTTCACCATTGCGTCATTACATTCTTTGGGCATGCCTCTTTCTGAGAACTCAATTCCTTGTTCTAGAATTGATCTGACTAGTCATCTACCTCCATTGTGATTCTACAAAATAATTAAAACAATTCCTTGTTAATCGATTTACAATTTATTCTTCAAGTCATGTTCTTCCACAATCTCTATTTCTACAATCATCTTGATCCGTTGATCTCATTTCGAGATTTTTTCTGACCATAGATTTGAGATAAAAATTGGGTAGCAGATATGTTACTTTTTCCAAATATCATTCCATGATTTCCTCTTTCTGCACCAATCATTTCGCACCGTTGATCTTTTCCGAGCTCTCCATGACCGTGATACAAGATGGAAGTCCTATATTGTATATGTGACTTTTTCCAAATATCATTCCATGATTTCTTCTATCTAAACCAATCTTTCCGCACCGCCGATCTCATTTGAGTGCTATCCTGATTGTTAATCTTCCGGATTGTGGATTGTGGGTTTCTAACCTTTTCAACATGTCATTTGGAGATTTCCACTTTCCACACCTTCAAGCTTATGCATATGCTTTCCGGATCGTCGATCTTCCGTATTTCAGGTAGCAGAACTGTGACAATTCCCAAAGTATTTTCGCGATCTCCGCCTTTCCCTTTCCGCCTTCCTCTTTTCTTCTCAACCTTTGATTTCTTTGCAGGTTCAATCCTGACCATCGATCTATGATCTAATGTGGAATTCACATCTTCACTTTTCTTTGTGCAAAAATCATTCACCACTATCGATCTTCTCAAGATCGGCTTCCACAACATTTCTTGACTAATCTAGACCGTCCACGTATTCAGTAAACTATTTTGCCATGAAATTTCACCCCCATCGAAACATTAACTAGCTTACTAGTTAAATATGTGAAATCCCTTGAGGGATGTCGGATCTAGATATGATCGGATGAACTATGGACTCCAAATGTATTAAACTGCATTTGATGGAAATTTTGGGCCCATCAAAATTTGTTAACCTCCTGACACTTTACCCAGCTAAATGTTTTTACCGCCGTCGGATCAAGATCCCCATCAATCAACGGTGGACTTCAAATAAGATGAAGCAAATTTCATAGAAATTTCATGCACATCAAAACTTTCTTAGACTGCGCAACTTCTCCCGGAGAAATCGTTGACGACCGTTGATCTGTTTCAATGATCAACCTTATCCTTCGATCTTGATCCTATTCCCAACAATTGGTTTCATATTTTTCAACTCATAATCTTATTTATCTAACTCTCTATTAAATCAACAAAATTTACCTTGGTCGTTGATCTTTAGCCACCTTGGATATCCACCACATGATCTTAAAGAACATGGAAGAGGTATATCTGTTTATCTCATTCACAACTCCACTTTGAGAAATTAAGTTCCAGTTGTAGATCTGTGTGATCTATAGATCTTCCACTGCTTGCTTTGCATATCTTTCTCCTACCATCAACCTTGTTACTAATTTTCCCTTGTCATCAACCTTGTTACTGATTTTCCTTTGTCATTGCTGAACTCCTTTGACATCAATGATAATCCATGTAATGGATCCTTTGTCTTTTACTGATTTCATCCTGCTACCACGTCTATTGGTTATTCCATTGTCATTCGTGAACTCCTTTGACATCAATGAAGACTATATTCTCAACAAATTGATTAGTTAAGGATTAGTATGATCCCAACCAGTTCTATAATGCCTCTAGTGTGCTTCACAAATATCCATATGAAAGATGGGATAATTAATCAAATTTTATTTGCACTTTTATAACTTGATGGCACTCGTTGAAAATACCTTCCTTATAGCTTGAAGTACTCAACACCATCCTTCCTCTAAGTTCATTATTTGTCTACAGTTTTGGCAAGTTCTTCGTTTTTCCTCTACCATCTCTGGATTTTTCTATTCTCCTTTCATTTGTGGTTTCCATCCTTCCCTACACTTATCCTCTTTCAAACCTCCATTTAAGCTAGATTTTCTCCCCGTTCCACCTTATAGGCCGATTGTTTCTTCTCCCCATCACTCTTTGGATAACATCGTGAGGGACAGTTTTTGAAAACAAGTCTACCAAAATAATAACAAAATTTCCTGGGCCAGGGCGAGATAGGAGGTCATAGAAGTTATCACTTCCTATAAGAGAGAAATTCAATTGCAAATTCAAGAAGATATTTCATGGGTAGAGGAAAATGTGGACATGGAGAGAGTTTTTCTACACAAGAAAGAGGTCTAGTGGGTCAAGTTTGATAGGGTTCTAGAGATATGCACCATCAATAACAATGATAGCAAATATCTCAAGACCATTACCTATTGTTGACACGTCATGACCTTGATGTCCAAGGCTATGGTGGAAAAAAAGGGACATGAACAATGGATTTTTTCTCCAACTAGATGAATTCAATCTTAATTGAAAACTGAGAAATCTAAATTGGACATGATTGCTTAAATATGTTGTATATTTTAATTGTAGAAGAAACCCCATCGAGGTCAGGTGGTTCAAACATTCCTCCACTAACTCGTTATGATGATGATTAGCTTTATCAATAGTTTATGTTATATCTTGTTTTAGAGACTTCTTGTTGGGAATGACACTAGATATACTCTAATATGTAGTTAGCTCTGGACTATTGAGAAGAAAAAGAGTAATTTAAACTCTTACGATAGACATAAACTTATTTGGTATAATAAACTTATGTTTTGTTGCAAGTTATGTTTCCATTCTAACATAATAGAATTTTCAATGAAACAATATCTTTTTGAATTAACATAAAATAGCTAGCTTAACAAAAAAAAACCATTGCTATACACTAATAAAGAAAAAGAATTAATATAAAATAGCTAACTTAACACCAAAAACACCATTGCTATACACTAATAAAGAAAAAGAAAAAAAAGATTGGTTAGAATCGTTCTACAAATAAAAACAAGAAAATAAAGCTAACGAGAATTATTTTCCACATAGCCCTTGTATCTTAAAAAATGATATTAATATAAAATATTTATTTTATGGAATACAAAATTTAATAAATTAATTTAAAAAAACCAAAAAATTAATAATTACAATATATTATACAAATAAAACAGATATATTGATTTAGAACATTATTTTGTTTTTACTTAATGTAAATAAAACATGTCATAAGAAAAATTTGAATTTAAATAGATATTAATTTTTCCTCAGAGCCACTTAAGTTAAGCTAAGCTATACCAAATCAATACACAATTCTATTAAATTTATCTATAAAATCAATCTATTACATTTATTGATAAAATTAAATAATTTTGTATTAGTTTTATTAAATAATAATAATATATAATTTCATTTCATTATATGATGATTATACCCTATCAAATCCTGCACAGTCTATCCGAGGTGATCCGGGCTTCAGCTTCGCAGTTACACACACATACATACCAGCTCGCCCAACAAGAAAATACTGACTATGTATGAATGCTTACTTAACCACTGCACCATCCAACTTATATGGTTTCGATGTACTCCTATCTTCAACAAGTAGTCCAGCATTCGATGCAGGTAAACGCATATTAATCAAACCTAGAGGGTGCTAATTGCTGAACAATAAATTGTGTATATCTAAGAAAAGCACAAGGAAGGAGAGAAATATTCAACCTTCTTAATGCTACTGCAGCAATATTCAATTTTTTATAGGCCATTAATGACTAGGCAATAGGCTTCATTCCTGGTAGATCTTAAACGGTTTGAGATCCAACTAGCATGAAGCCTCTTACAGCCCCATTAACATTCAATGGGTTGCAATGTGCTAAATATTGATTGCTCATAGGGAGGGCCCTTGTGCTGGTGATAAGTAGCGATTCTTACCACATGACAGATGGGCTATCAAATCATGGAGGTCAACCATGTCGAAAGAAACTAGAGTTCGTAGAAGACAGAAGGGAAGCCCATGAAACTGTAGAGTTCCTATGAAAGGAGGTTTCCTGAACACTCTCTATGATAATACTGGTTGAATGAGTTGGAGATCGTACCAGAAATATGGTATCACAAATATGACGTAACTGGTGTTTTCCGCGAGGATAGAAAACACACTGGGAAAGCAAAGTTGCAAATAGATTTTCACTAGAGCTAGGTAACCTGCTACTCTTGCTGGGATGTTTCTTTTGTCTATTGCATAAGGGACAATCAAATATGTGTGAAGCTAGGCCTGGAAATTGACGGTCCACAGAACATTTTTTGGTTTTAAAAACGTATTTGATAGGTGGCTCTAATTTTGGCACATCACTGTGTACCGGTTTAAAAAATCACTTCCGGTCAAATTGACATTTATCTATTTTGCTTACCTGTCATAAATAAGAGTACCTCCTTTCAACCATAACCATTAATAAAACAGTACTCGCCACTAGCCAGACAGTTTTGGCCACTCGCCCACATTTTGGTTTATTTATGTAGATGAAGTAAACCTTGGCATTGTTTCATTTATGAAACATAAAAACTTTATTAAATGTAAAAAAATATTAAATTATCAATTGCTCCAAAAAGGTGCAAAATAACTTCGAAGAAAAATAAAATTAATGAAAAAATATAGATTCAACTTATGCAATATTGACATTTTCTTTTTGCTATTATGTTAATTTAACATAATTCTTAATCCATTTCAAGTTAACATAATCGCATAATAAAAATAAAGCACATTTTTATTTCTTAAATATTCATATTATGAAATTTTGGTAGAGACATAATTATATCCTATGCTTGAAAATATACTTGAGTATTAGAAATCGCATTGTTTGTGTAATGTCATACACAATTTGGTGGTTTATTTAATAAAAAAATAACACAAATTTCTCGAGAGAAAATTCTCTATACCACAAAAATCATGAATAGCATTTGCTTCCAGGTTTTTTCTTCCTTAGGGATGTTGTATCTTCCTTTTTATCATTTCTTCATCCAATATTTTCTCTTCCTTTATAATAAGTGTCTTTACAATGCCTAGGGATTTTTTTTTAATGGTGTTGTACTCTAAGAAATGTAGCTTCTCAAGGACGCTTCACAATAAGTTAGCCACCCTTAATAATTTGTCAATGTTCAATATGCAAATAATTTATATTTGTATTTTTTTACGAACTAAATTACAACTATTTATTAATACAAAAGATATGTATTCTATATTTTGTATTTTAAAATTAACCAAATTATCAACTTTTGTCAACACAAATAATATCAGTTTTTATTTGTATTAACAAAATAAAAACAATTTGAAGATTTCACTTTCAATTTGGAGGGCATTTGTCTTTGAAGTGGAAATTTTATAAATGATAGAGTAAAAGGTGTGTGTGTGTGTATATCAATTTTCATTCAAATAAATTTTGAGATGTAATAAGTTGTAAAGTACAGTGAGCACATGATGAAGGAAGACTAACTTTAAGAGGTCCAAAGAAGACAAAAAAGTTATCTAAAAATAGATTGATCACACTGTAAATATTTGGGAAGTGAGCCCTCTCTTAAATTTATGACAATTATATGCACCACCCATAATTTTTTGAGTGATAGTGAGATATCGTTTGTTTAATGATCTTGTTTGTACATAACAAAAAATTAAAATTAGATTTATGATTAGAAAATAATTTTTGTAAAGGAATTTTTGAAAGTTTTGAGAATATATATCTTTTAAAGGCTTCTCAAAATAAGATTTGATTTGATTTGAATAACAAGAATGGGTTCTATCCACAAGTGAGGTGATTAAGCTTGCATTAACATGGAGGTTCAAATTAGTGAGTGGGTTACAAATGTATGATTTATTGGATAAGGTTGCACAAATTGTGATGACAATCTTAGCATGCCATAGTCTCTTTTATTGAACCAATACGCTCAAGTATTTAGCTTAAAACATTAATTAGCCCTAATTTTTAACCGAGATCCAATCTTGTGTCACCACAAATTTGAAGCAAACAAAACTCAAGGGTAAACCTTCCACTACAATACACTAAATCCAATTTTCAACCAAGTACTTCGATTATTATTGAAAGCATCTATTTACTAGAGGTCCAAGACAAAGGACTTGCACTTTTATTAGGTTTTCCTATTAAAGAAATCTTAAAATAAAATTCTTCTCTTAAATGGTCATATTACAAATAAAAAATCTATTAAATAATTTGAAAAGACCTTGTCACATATATAATTATTTCATAAAAATATTTTTCCACACAAATTTATTAACATTTTTCATCAATAACACCAACCATCATTATATTTCGATTTAATTTTCAATATTATTAATTAATAACCATAATAAGATTTTCCACATGCATTATCTTATTCTAATTCTTAAATAAAAATTCAGACAAATTTAATATACTAAGATTATAAAAAGCAAAAAATTATAATTGAATTTAAACAAATATTTTTGAAAGTCTTTATAAAATATCAATTCCTATATCAAATGGTTACCTTTACTAATTCCTCAATATAGAAAACCTAAGACATGTAATTTTTCATCTCATTAAAGAAATAAATAAGTTATTTTCATCTTTTATAAAATATAAAATTTATAAAATATCAATTTAAAGAAATGTATAACTTCTACCAATCCTTTTATGAATTATAAAATATCAATTCAAAAAAATACATAACTTCTTTCGATCCTTTTATGAATTATAAAATATCAATTCTATTTAAGTGGGATTGTTGGATATACTTTTGGATTATAACAGTCTTAAGCTCTATCCATTAAATCTAATTCAGGATTGTTGGATATACTTTAGGGTTATAATTGTCTCAAGCTCTATCAAATACATCTAAGTGGAGGTTGTTAGATATACTTTACAATTATAACTATGCCAAGCTTTGAACTAATTTTGAAGAGTTACGAATTATCATAAGAAGAAAAGCTTACTTTTCTAATGTCATTACAACAAACCAAAGTCTCATTAAAAGATTTAATTAACACATAAACCTAAATCGGCAAACCCAACCATATCTATGTAAAGTTGTTCAATACACTATTAAGTTATAATTGTCCGAAATTATGAAGAGTTACCAATTCTCTCTAATAGAACCTGCCAAAGTCTCATGTACAAATACAGAAAAAGAAAAAGTTTTAGTTAATACATACACCAAGCATTGTATACCTGGCCAAATCCTCCTTTCCCGATTTCATTACTCGGAGAAAAATTATTTGTAACCTTTTAGCGAAGGAAAACCATCTGGCACCTTTCAGTTTACGAGCACCTCCACCGTTCTGACCACTCATTCCCCATGATGCTGTAATAGTTTACATATTAACTTTATCAGAATTCGTTTGGAAGGATATTTTTTTAAGGGGAAGCTACACTTTCAATCCAATTAGATGTATCAATGTATTATGATGGTGGTGACACTTCCGATTTAAACGTAGATAGCATCTCATTTCAACAGTTGCAATTAAAAGATATTCTTAATTACAAAATAAATGAGTTAATTAAAAAAACTAAAATTAATATAATTTATTTAAAAAAAATAAAATTTATATTAATTTTGATATAAATTAATTTATATAACCATAACCATTTTAAATCTATACTGCTGTAACCATATTGAGATGCAGAGCACCAATCCCTCTCAACAAATTAAAAAAAAAAACTTATATATTTTATTTAGGTTTAATTACTCATTAAAATGTGATATAATCTGATATTTAACATTATCTAACATCGGAACAATGTACCAAATGGTCCGTGGATTTCAATAGCTTTATCAGCTCTTTTATTTTGCTTCATAGCATAAAAGGCTATTGCTACAATAGCAAGAATCAATAAACTGAACATACAATTTGCCGCAAATTTTATTTCAAAGCACAAGCAATCGCAAATGTTGGGGCAGTATACAAAAATTGAAACTATTTACACTCAAATTTGTTCTAAATAGTTGTTCTCATACAATCACACCGATTTGGGACTATAACGCTAGCAGTACCTTGTTCCTATAAACAAATTAAACAAAAATGTTTACTTCACAAGTAGAACTTGACTTTATGCAACAATTTGCCGCGAAATTTATCTCTAATCACAAACAATCGCAGATATCCAAACAACAGACAGAGAAATTGCACATTTTACATTCAATTTTGTTTTAAATATAGTTGCATTCTCTGTCTATTGTCCCGATATCTGCAAAACTACAAATATTTACACTAAAATGTGTTCTAAATACTTGCATTATCTTTGTCTGTTGTCCGGATCTTGCAGATATCCGGACAATAGACAAAACGCAACTATTTACATCCTCAAGCAATATTTTAGTCTGAACAGAACTAGAATAGCGTATTTTTCCATGCTCTAGCAGGATACAAAAAATCTTCAACAGTATATTGACAACTACACCCTGCAAGACTCGTACCGTGCAATCCTTTTAAGATCGAACCAAGACGTAAGGGAATCTGCATTCTACAATATTTCTGTCTATATAAATATTTTAGGTACTAGTTAAAAGAACCAAAATCATACACATTTGTCTAACCCTTAGTTGCATACGACAAATCTAAGACAAATAATGTCGTGCAAGACTCATACCGTGCAATTCTTCTGCGATGGAGCCGGAATTTCCGTAAAATTACTTCGAGTCGAACCCAATAGTGGAAATGTGTTTGTTCCAGTGTGGGAATAAATACAACTACCTTGAGACAAATAGTACAAGTGGGGAAACAAATCTTGTACATGTTAGGCACATAAAGAAATGTGCAGCGATGGTCAAGAAGGGCGAGAGAAATATGGCAACAAATACTCTCCATCTACATGCAGTAGAGCATTTAATGCGACGGCGGTCACACTGTCCGCTGTCGGATCTTACTTTGGAAAGGATCCAACAGTGGACAGTATGACTGCCGTCTCATTAAATGCTCTAATGCATGTAGAGTATTTTTCGTCAAAAAATACTAAGGTGAGAAAAGTGATTTGCTGGGAACACAGATAGCTATAATAATGACATGGTAGATGGAATGGGAGGGTGAGGGAACACCATCACTGTAGCTTCATCGAATTCCATGAAGCTACAGTGATTCGGTCTAAACAAGGCACTGATGATGGAAATCATAGTCAGCAATAGTTACGACATATGGAGAGTAGATGGGGACTATAACGGAAGGTCAAGAAAATAGTACAGGGCGTTCTTCCGGCACTAAAGAGAATCGTAAATGCACGTCGTGTAGATTGAGGAAAAATGGGAGGAGATAAAAAAAAGTGAGTGTGATTATCCGCATGTAGCAAGTAATGGGGAAAGTGTGTTATCAATATCTAGAGTGGGTAAAGCAGGTCTAGTAGGTTTGTGAGATGCATACAGAGTTAGAGTATGGAATAATGAGTTTTTTTTAGTTATCAATCAAATCTAGGATTAGATTAATAATAGTAGGTAGTACAGATGTGATTTTGCAATTTGATGTGGAGAGATAGCATGTAATGTTTTGACATGTTAGGTTAGGTTAGGTTAGGTTAGGTTAGGTTAGGTTAGGTTAAGGGAAGGGAAGGGAAACATTATATGTATATAAAGATAAGGTAAGTAATAACAAAATGCTAGAAAGAAAATAATAATGTACTTACTTTGAAATGAGGTGAAGAGAAATGAAGCGATGATATCCAAATTCGTTTTAGATGGAAAATGGACTTTTGATTTCCAAATGAGCTAAGCGAGTGGATCCTTAACTTCAAAATGAGGTGAGGGGGAGGATCCTTGATTTCCAATGAGATGTGGGAGCAAATCCCTTATTACCAATGAGGTGAGGGAATGAATCCCACATGAATCCTTTGTGGTGGTTGCAAAATCTAAGAGCAAAGTTCTATGATACCTAAATGAAAGGTTCACTCAACCTCACATTAAAAAAATTGAAAACATAGAGAAAAAGAAGTAGATTTGCATTTTTTTAATGTTTTATTTCTATTCTATTAACATATTATTATCCCAAGAGAATGTGCGTGGCATAATAGGAAAAAATATGTACATGTGTCATATCACAAGCGTCCATGCTCAGTTACTCTGAACTACAAAAATGGCATTGGCACAAATGTCATGGCTCAAGCAAGGAATTACAATAATATGATCTAACCAATTGTTTCCACCTATAATCTATGCATAATTTTAACATGTCACCAGAATGTGAGAAAGAGTGGGCCATCAAGTCCGAAAAGGAAATTTTTTGTCTTTAACTTTATCTTTTCATACCCCAAGTCAAACTCATAGTATGTGAGCTAGTAAATAGGAATCCATCACTATGGATAGACCCAATTTTAGTTTCAAATATTTACATTTATTACATGTAGACTCTTAAAATATTCAATGTAGAGTCATAATCCAAAAAATAAAAACAAATGAAAAACAATTCAACATTAAACTAACCACTTTGCCTCAACCTGCCCTAGTTTTGAAAATATCCTTTTGAAATTGGAAGGAAACAGATTACACTATTAATTAATTGAGATAGTTCTCCGAAGAAAGGACTTGCTTGAGAATCGAAACCAAATTGTATTATAGCTACCATGTATGCTATTAGGATACTTAAAGGATCACCACTACCCAACTTGTTGTCTACATAGGATGCTAAACATAAGGATATTAATTATTGAGTTGAACCCCTCTAAAGAAAAATCCTCCACTGAAGTATCACCTACTATGTTTTCCAAGTTGTCAACTAGAAAAAATCCTCTCTTGAGAACACACCCCTAACTGACTATCACATACCATGAAATCCTTGTTTATAATGTTGATTACATGATGGAGAGCTAGAAGATTACATGTAGAATTGACATAGAATACCATTTATTGACCCACATCCAATGGTTTCTAACCTCTCAAATGTAATGTGTTTCCATTCTTTGATTTGATAAGCATGACAAGGGATCACCTATATCCCAATCCAATTATTCCTGAACCCTAGATATGGCTAATCAAACCATTTTCCAAAAGAATGCGACAAATATCAAGAACACCCTCTACTAAAATCATTATATGATGAAGCTAAGTCTCCAATTCTCCCCAAATGTGTGTCTGTATCCTTATATCCTCCATTTGTGAAGGAGAAGTTCACTTAGAATTTTGTGAAACCACTTGCAACCCCCAACGAGTAGCCACTTCACCAAATATAAATATGTTACTTTCATCACCTCAAAAAAAACATCTTAAGCCTCACTAGGTTCCAAACATGCACAACAAGATTTGAACTTGAAATCTGACAAGAAAATGTAGCGCAATCCGACAAAATTGACCTTGTCCTCGGATTTCACCTTTGTAATCAATGATTTTTTTGTTTTTTTTAATTTACCCAAGTTGAAATCCGATTTCTGACAACTGTCGAATATCCAACTCAAGTAGTCATATTTTCAACTTTTCTAGTTGAAAATCCGATGATTATCGAATATCCATCTACAACGGTCAATACATTAAGGTCGTTGGTTATTAGGAGGTTGGGAGCTTAGGAGGATTTAGTGTCTCTATAAAAAAATTTAATGCTTGCCTCAATTTCCTCACATAAAGTATTTCAAGTATGTGGTTAGTGTCCAATATATGAATGAATTCAAAGGTTCAAACATTGAGATGTCTATCCACTTATATGCTCATTGTGTTTACTTGATCTAGAACTTTAAAGTAGACATGTATATTTTCTAGTTGACTATGGTTGACCATGATGGATTATAGGTGGATATATTTGACCTAGGTTGAGTATGTTTGACCTTTATTAACTATAGTTAAATATGGTTTGAATAATATGTACTAAGGTTGACCATAATTGACAACACTTCAGCCATGTGTGACTATATGTTCACTTGTTTGGTATGGGTTGACCATATTTGGGCATGTTTAACTATGTTTAACTATACTTGAGTATGGTCAAGAATGTTTAACCAAGGTTTAATATGGTAATTATTGTTATATTTTGTCAATATATTCAACTATGTTTGAGTATGACTAACCATGTTTAAGTATAGGTGAATATGCTTAACCATGTCTAACTATGGGTGGCCACGTAAGACCATGGAAAATCTGCTTGACCATATTTGACTAAGTTTGACCATTTTTAATTATGGATAAGCATGAACATGGTTTATTATGTTTCACTAGGGATTATCCTATTTAACTATAGTTGACTAAAACACAACTTTCTATAGTTGGTGATGGTCAAACATGAAAAAATACTATAGTTGACTTTTATTGTCCATGGTTGATAGTGAATAATCATGGTTGACTATAATTGAAATTTTTTAGCTATGGTTGATTATGGTCAACCATGGCTAGATTAGGGGTTATCATGGTTGAATTTTATTAACCTTGGATGATTATGGTTGACTTTGGTTAACCAAGGCTGGGCATGTTTGACCATGGTGGGCTATGATTAATCATGGCTAACCATGATTGAAAATTTTTGGCCATGTTTAACAATACTTAAATATGGTTTGACCAAGGGATAGCATGTTATACTATGGTGGAAAACACTTTGACCATGAGTGACCATGGTTCGGTAAGGTTTTACTATGTTTAGATATGGTCAACCATGTTTCACTATGATCAACCATGTTTGATGAAGGTTGAATATGGTTGACCATGGTTGACAGTGATGAATTTTTTTTCCATGAGTCACCATGGTTATAAATTGTTAACCATGGGTGTATATGGTTAACCATGTTTGACTATGGTTAAGCATTTAAGATCAACGGAAAATATTGTTGACCATGTTTAATTATGGTAGACCATATTTGACTATGGGTAATCATGGTTGAGTTTTGTTGCCCATGCCTAGCTATGGTTGATCATGCTTAATTATGGTCAACCATGGTTTTATAGTGGTTAATGATGGTTAAATAGGGTTGATCATGATTGACTATATTTACCCATGTTTTAATATGGATGACTATAGATAAATATGGTTGACTTTGGTTGAAAATGGTTGAAAATATGATTATGTCATATCATAATACTTAGAGGTATATAAAGTGGTTATGTTGAATTACAATGTTTTTGAAGGGTTTTCTTGCATTGGGGATTATATAAAATTGTTAAATTTATAATGGTTATGTCACATAATCTATATTGTCTTATGCAAAATTTCTATATTACCACTAGTTAACCATAGGTGACTAGGGTTTGAGTAAGGGTGACTAAGGTGTACTATGGTCGAATATAGTTCAACCATGGGTCACTATAGTTAAATATGGTTAAATGTTTGGCTATGTTTAACCATGTTTAGTTGCATCACTATGGTGGACAGCGGTGACTTTTAGTGACCATTGTTGGAAATTTTTTATTGTGTTTAGAGGTATGTAATTAAATATAGTATTTAGAGTTATTTATATAAATTTCTTATGAACTTGATATCACACTAACATATAATATAATTTGAGGAACAAAATGACACCATAATTATATTATGAGAAATAAAATTTGTTTGTGTGGTTTGTTTATTTTCCATTGGATTTCACCATTTGGATGATTATGCTTATTTGGGACACTTATTTCAGTGTTTATTGGATTGAAAATACACCTAAGGCATAGGAGTTACCCCTAGATCCTATCATTATATAACTATCTATCATACCTTCACTGACTCTTTTGGTGGACTTCATCACCATTCATTGAGAGTGATTGGAAGGTTCAATTACAATACATGATTTGAGAGGAATCCCATTATAGTCTTAGAGTAGTGATTTCTTTTTCAAAACCATAGGGATTTGTTTTCATCAAATATTTACAATTTTTTGAATTATTAAAATACACTTATAAAATGAGTTTTTTGCCACCACCACATCCAATTCTAAATAGTATGTTTCTTTAATATAATGCATCTTATGAAAACTTATTTCATATTGAATAAAAACAATTAAACCATTTGTCATATAATCCCCATATCTAATCGATCATTTTTTTTCATGTTATAGTATGGCGTTTAACAATTTCCTAGGAACTAAGAACCATGACATGGTCTTTACTAAACATCCTCCATGTGTCAAACTGTTGGACTATAGGGCAGACCCGGGGTTTGTACTTTAACTTCGCACCAACAAAAAGACCCACAGTGTTGGCCCTTTCGGCAACAACCTGCGAACAGGTTGCAGTCTCACCCAAAACAACTATGGGGTGCCGTAGAATTAGGTTTCTGCAAGCAGAAGAGGGATATTACTGTACCTTTAGTCTTAACAACAATTATTATACAAAGTAAAGCTTCAACATTCACTAAAAGAGCTTTGCAGTTTAGATAAATAACGTTACTTGCTTAACCCTTAACTGGGAATTCACAGCGAAGTCACTATTTAACAGTTATCTTACTTTAGCTTTCACCTACTTATCCAAAGTGTAAAAACATCACAGCACAAAAATAACACAACACAAGATTTAACGTGGTTCACCCCCCAGGGTAGGGGCTACGCCCACAAAACTGCTCTTTTATTCAACTCTTTCCCAAAACAACAGTTCTGATCTACGCACTCAGCTGCAGATCCTTTCCTTCTTATCTAGCTGCGCACTTAGCTGCAATCCTTTCTTACAAGCTTTACACTGCGCACTCAGCTGCAGTTCCTTCTTACAAAACCCTCTACGCACACAGCTGGGACTTAACCTTAAACCAAAAATAGATCTCACTTTGCATCAGATGATCATCATTTCATTAGATACCCTCAACATATTTACATGAGTGCCTATTTATACAAGCACTATTACAACATCATGGGCTTATACCTGAATTTTATGGATAATTACAAAAAGAGGGCTTTGAATCAACCCCGACACCCCTAAGACTATTTTGACGTGCAATTCCACTTACAAGCTTCCACAAAAACCACGAAGTTACCAAAGTTAAGGACCATTAAGGTGCGTGCCCCAACAGGCCCCTAAGACTCACCAGTGTCCCGTCCCAGGACACTCTGCTGCTTGTCTGGTGGGAGAACTTTGTTGGTGAAGATAGTGAACTGCTTGTTGAGGCCAAGCATGATATTTTCGGTTGCTTGCTCCTTCTCCACCAACTCCTGCAATGCTGCTGCTGATGCTTCGCTAGCCTTTTCCTATGAAAATGCATCATACTCCTTCAGAACTTTGAGCTCGGTGTCCGCAGCAATACTCAACTCCAAGGCCTCATTGATAAGAGGCTGCATAGAGTTTTTCAGCAGTGTTTCTTTCATTCTGTACGACTCAATTTCCTGCTAGAGTTCCTTGCTTTGCTTTACCTTGAGCATTTTCTGCATAGGAGGCAGAGTCTTAATTTCACCTTTCACTGCATCCAACTCTATCTATCGCTGCTTGATAGTTTCTTGCAGCTGTTCTACTTCTATATTTTCCTACAGTTTTGTCCAGGCGTCGACGCTTTCCTCTAGCAGTTTGGCTGCGCTGCCCACAAGATCGGAGATCTTTGTTATGGAATCCTGAATATCTCTGCGATGCTGCTCCGTGACCTCTGGTGGGCTCTCCGGCGTGATGCGGAGTTGAAGCTCCGCAATCTGAGCCTCATGTTTTGCTTTGAGCTTCTCTATTTCACTGCGAAACTGCTGGGCATAGTCTTTCAGCTTGGATATTCTTTGCTCTGGATCTTCTTCCAGTTGTACATGGAATTCAGGGAGACTTCGACATGCCTCATCCAAAACTCGCACCAGTGTAGCTTGCTTACGTTCTGCATCCCTCTTCCTCTACTCCGCTTCTTCAAACTACGCGGCGAGGCTCACACTCTGCTTCATGGTATTTTCCAATTACATTTGTGCGTAGTGGTCTTGTGCTTGGATTTCCTTCATGATCGCAAATTGACAGAGATGCAGCTCCATCATGGACATCTAGTGTAATCTATCCCAACAGTCATGCTCATCTGCGAGCGGGATGCTGCGTCAGTTATAGTGAGGGATGCACTTGACACTTGGCCTTTGTTATCTCTGGCTGGCCACTGTCTTGTGTCTAGCTGCGCACTTACTAGGGCACTGCTTGCTGTAGTGCCAGTCACTGATTTTTCCGCTAACTCCTTCAACTCTGAAATCCGTTGTTCTACGCTGGGGATGGCAGCAAGATGCGTAGCTGCAAACTCTAACCATTTCTTGGTGAGAACTTCTATGGACTTTGACATGGCCTGATCAAGCTCCTCACTTGTCAGGTCGGGCTCTTTGTCAATATTCTTGTCCTTCGACGCCTTCGTTTTCTTTCGAGATTGAGGTTTGGTCACTTCCTCTGCCTCTGGCGACTTGCGCTTATCTGGCCGATTATCATCTGAGACAGTTTTGACTGAATATTCTTCTTCTCCATCATCTTCACCATCTCCACCCTAGTCGCTTTCACTCTGCTGCGACTCACTTTGGTCTTCGCTGTCCTATGGGGGGTCTTGCTGCTGCGTCTGACTAGGGCCTGGAATGTCGGGTTTTGTCCCTGCGTCCTTCATCCATTCAGCTGGCCACTGCTAATATACTGCGAGGATGTCGTCCTCGTTTATCACGTATGGCAACTTATAGCATGTATGTTTATCATCTGCGAAGTCCTGAATGAAGACATTGTGCATGCCGGCCTTGAAGTTGGCCACTCCCGCATACTTAGGAAATAGCTCATTACTGAGCCGTAGTGTCTTCAGGATCTCATACGAGATACTCATGTCATAAAAGGCAAACACATAGTTCGTCATCTGTTTGGATGCTTTGTCCTGCGACACCCAAAGGGATGCATACCTTGCTGCACCAGGCATGTTCGAAGGGATAGAAACAAACTACGCCTCGGTAGGTTATTTCCATCCTACGAGTGCAATAAGTACTATCAACCATGAATAGTGAAAGGGTCTACCTTTCTCCTATGCATCGCGGACATCTTCAAGGAATTCCTTGGCAATGTATTCTTCCCATTTGTAACTGTATCCTTCGGCACAGTTTGCAACAAGATTGATAATCGGCGCAGATACTTCATTTGGTCTACACTTCCTCATTAATTTGCAGGCTAAAGGCTCAGCTACAAATCAAATATTTTGCTGCTGAATGGTCGAGGTTTGGTACCCTCGCTTCCCTTTCATCATCCCGAAGCGTTCCTTCATGCTGTGTGCTAGCTTCACGTCTTCATGTTTTCCCATAAACTGAATGCTAGGACCAGGCCCTTCCTTCGGCAGGCCCATAATCCGGTGAATGAGGTCTCCATTGATAGCGATTTTCTGGTTTCCTATCCAGAGGTACCCATCATGCACTAATGCTAGTAATTGCTTGACTACTATGGTCACCTGTGTGCTGCGACCAAAGTGGGGAACATCGAGCATCTTCAACAAACCAGCTTTATCCAAGCCAACAGCCCACTGCTTCACTTCTAGTAATGTCGCTCCAGTCTCCGGATATTTGATGAAGTGCAAATAGGTTCCTGGTTCAAACTGTGGAAAATTCCCACGATCATTTGTATCGTGGTCTGCATACTTAAGCCGGTCTATTTTCACACCCGGTGGTAGCGAAGGGGTGCATAATGTGAACTTCTTTGTCCACCGAGGTAGCTTAACTCCTAGTCGAATAGGCTGAAGATATGGTGGAAGCTGCGGAGCATCGTTCTCATCCCCTTTAGGTGGGATCTCTGCTAACCCAGAAGGATTCATCTCGGGATCCTCCGGTGTTTGCCCTGATTACTTGTGTCTGTCTTCGTTCCGCTTAGAGCGTACTTCTGGTCTAAATTTCTTCCTAGTAGATTGTGTATGCATTGGTTGAGATGGTGCTCTAGGAGTTTCTTCGCGGGGTGCAAAGGTAGGTGGGTGGCTGAAAAGGTCCTGCAGACCCCCCTATTCAAATTCTCTCATTAATTCCTGAAGCTCGTGATCAGTTTTCATGGGCTCAATTGTAAAATTGAAGACACTGCATAATGCGAACTTCGGGGTTGTGGGTGACTTCTTATAGAATCCATCCACGAAATCAGTCATAACTGTGCATTGAAGACACCAAATCTGACAGAGATCTTGTCCTAACGTCGGTAGATTTTCCAAGATCTCATTAATACGGGCAGTTAATACAGGTACTGTACCGGCCTCGCCAATTGTGATTTCTTCCAACGGTTGTATTTTAAGCTCCGATAGATCTTTCCTTCTTTGGCACAACCAGTAACTCTAGCTGCGCCATAATAGGGGCATTCGACACTTCCTGATACGAGCTTCGACATGGCTTCGAGCTTCCACCCATGACAGAATGTCTTCCCCAGCCTCAATGATTCGTTTTATTTCTAAGAACTTCATCAGAAATAAGTCTTGATACTCATGGAGAAGTTGGGTTACTTTGCTCACCATTTCTTCATCCCAATAATCTCCAATGGTAGCATACTTAGGTTTTTCTTCTGATCCAATGTTTACTGTCCGCGTCTTCAAGGGCTGAGTCACTTCAGGTGCTTCAAATGCTGGTCCATGTACTTCGCAGTGTCTTTCTGACTCAGGAATATTAACATTGCATGGGTCATCATCCTCGTCAATTGTGAGGTTATAACATTCTACTGCATTAGCTTCTTGTGCCTTCAAATTAGGTTGGTACTCTGCTATTTCTTTATCATCAAACACGTTACTATGGATCAACCTAATAGCCGCGTCCAAAGAAGGACAATCCTCATTAATAGAAAATGTCAGCACAAAACTATCAACAAGACTATCCCAACTTACAGTACCATGGCGAAGCTCTACCTCCACGTACCAGTTCTTTGCTACAAGTTCCAGAGTGTGCATAAACCTATGTACCCATTCTTCACGAGGTACATGCTTCCATGCTTCGTAACCTTGCTCCAAATGTTCCTAAGGGCCAGTCTTACCATTAAATATGCTTCGTACCTCCTGAGGTTGATCCATGAATCTCAGGAAAAGGGACTTTTGACAAGCTTCCCAACTATGAATGAAATTTTTATGACCATTCCACCATCTAGCAGCTATGGCTCTAAATACTGAATCTAGAGTCTCCATTTTCTGTGAATCTGGTACCTATTCTAAAAATTGCAAAATTAAATCTTCGGGATTTGTCAAGCCATCAAAGGTAGGTAGGGCTCTCGTCTGTGAACCAAGCCGTTTGAGAGACTTGGTAATTCTTGCACATCTATGTCCATGTAGTTCATAAAGTCTATTCTATCAATTCTTTAAGCCTACATCTGAATCAGTCATGCAAGAACTGTCACACTTCCAATCCATGATACCTTGAATAGTAGGATTAACATAGTCTTCTTCTTTAGCTGTGATGTTGTAGATATGATCCAAAACATCCTGATCTTCATCTCTGACTGGCTCTATATACCTTTCTCCTTGAGAGGGATCTAATGGTACTATGACTCTCAAACCTTTCCCTTCAAAATTCATCTGTCTATTCTTAAGGTTGATTACTACAGAATTCTCTATAGCCCATTCAATTCCTAGCAAGGCCAGATAAGGGTTGCTATCATCAATTATCTCAATGACTTCAAAATCTGCTAAAGTACTGACTCCATCAATGTCTATTGGGACACTAGAGAATCTTCCTAGGGGCACAATCTTCTATTGATTGGCTAATCTCAACTGTATAGGGGACCATTCAAGAGTAGGTTTTCCCATTTGTTCCCATGTCTGCCTAGTCAGGACATTTACTTATGATCCCAGGTCTAGAATGATATCAGTCATATGATACTCTCCTATCTGGGCATGCAATCTCATTTCTCTTCCAGTTCTTCTAACTCTATTAACAGTTTTTTCTTTACCAGAGCTGCGCTGGGGTTCGCAAGAAGCAATAACTTTCTATAACTCATTCAAAGCATTCTGATTCCTTAAGAGCTTCATACAACTCTGCAAAAATGATGACAGTGTACTTATTTTATCCGTCGAAGCTTCTTGAGATTATACCTGCTGTTGATGCTGTGGCACAGGTGCTACTGATGTGCTTGGATTAGTAAAGTCTTTCTTAGCTTCCATAAATGTCTCTTTTTCTCTTTCAACATCAAATGTTGGGATTTTCTTTGGGGTCTTACGAACCCAAGCCTCGGCAGGCTGTTTTTCCTTAGTTTGCACTTTCGTCGTAGCTCCACTCCTTGTAACAATGTTAATGGCTGGGATAGGTCTTTGTTCTATAGTAATCATCTGAATATTTTGAGTCGGAGTGCTATTTATTTCTTGTATCTTGGCTATCAGCTGTGGCCATTACTCAATGACATGATCTACTGCTCTGCAATATCGACATGTCGTAGTTGGGTTCCGACAGTCTCTAGCTAGATGTCCTACCTGATTGCAGTTATAGCACACAACCTGGCCTCGTCCTCTTCCAGACATACCACCACGACCACGACCTCCAAAACTACCTCGACCTGATGTATTACCATGGTAACCATATCCATCATTTCCTTGTGCTTCGTTTTGTACCCTATAAGTATCACAGGTGTGCTCTCTCATGAGGTCAAAGCTGCAACATTCATCTTCATTATGTCCAACTGACTTACAGAACTTACAATAGGGATTTCTTAGGGACCTGAACCTATCTCTACAACAGATAGCAATCTTCAGTTCGGTGCTGTCCAGATGTCCTACAGATCTCACAATATAGAACATTATGGTTAAGCGGGTTTGGTGCACCAGTATTCAGATAGTTCCTTAATGCAGGACACTGTTCTTTGTCATGGCCTTCTGTCCTACATCATGTACACCAAACCTCTTCGCGAATAGATTTCCCCTTCTTCATGTCACGAAGCTCCAAAGCCATTTCTACCAACTGCGCTTGTATTTGGGCTATGCTAGAATTATCTTCGACAGGAGCTGTCTCAAGCTTCATAGCAATCTCCAAAGCCTCTTGCTGATCAGCAACCTTCTGTTGCATGAGTGGGGTTTTGATATGAGGTAACAATGCTGCAATGAAACATTCTTTATGTTGTTCTAGTCCAATGGTCAAGCTAACTTGGTCTAACAGAACTTTGAACCTCTGATCGAAGTCCCAAACTGATTCACCACGCGTCTGCTGAATCTCTTTTAGCTCAGTGATACACTGTGACTCTGATTTAGGCTTCTTGAACTCTTTGATCATGGCTGTTTTAATATCAACCAAGACATGGTTCTGGATACTAGAGAATTTCATGAACCAGGTCAAAGCCCGGTCTCTGAAAGAAGTCACCAACTACGCTCTTCTTATATCTTGATCCACAATGTTCTTAGAAGTCCACACCGCTTCACATAAAAACCAAAACTGTTCTGGATCCTCTGATCCAGTTCCTCTAAAGATGGGTAGTTTGATGTCATCATTCATATGGGCCATTTGAGATCTAGGGGGGGAGGGAGGTGGACTGGCAGTAGGAGGGGTGGAACTCACTTGGGTAGACTGACTTGCGACAGGAATACTTGGGCTAGGGTTACTTCCACACTGCGACGGTTTCTCGGGGGTAATAGATCTGCGTTGTGGAGTTATAGGAGGGTTTCTAATAGACGGGGTTTCCTCGGACTCAAATTTTTCTGGTCCTACTGGGGTATACTCGGTATTCTAGCCTAGGGTATAGGATTCAAGATTTCTCTTATATATTTTACCACTTCGCAGCAAACCACTTTGCTCGTCGAAGGTACTTTCACTTCCAAACATAGGTTAGTAACACTAGATCTAGCAATTTGATTCTATAAGCAATATGCGTTTTTCAGCCAAGATCATTTTAATTCTCAAACTAAATGAATTCAAGTACTTACCCCTTGGTCCTTTGAAAACTGTCTTTCAGCTTCACTAAAAGAGGTACTTATGTCGATGGCAAACTCTGTCACAAAAGCTTCAAGGGTTCGCGTTGTCCAGAAATCAACAGCTCGAGACACCGCATTGTTCACTCGTTTCAATATGTTAATTCTTGCGAGGGTCCACTCAGGAAACTGACCTTCTTGGAAGTTCGTCCTTCTCTCTGTCAACTTGGATAACCACTGGTGCAATTCTATGTGGGTACTGCCAAAGAATATTTCATATATATAAGAAAAGACGTACCTTTGCAAAAACTCGTCTGAGCTACGACGAGGATCCTTATTTTCTTGTTCCGCAAATTTCAAATAGGTCTCTTCAATCCAGTCACTGATTTCTTTTACTGAGGGTCTCCAGAACATATCCCTCTAGGTACGATGTAAATCCCTCTTGAGCAGATACTGAGTTCAACTGGCAACGGAACCAATTTCTTGGACTATAGGGTAGATCCAGGGTTTGTACTGGGTGTGTGCAAGAAGATGAGGGACCTTTTTGTGCACGTTAGATGCAATAGAAACCTGAAAAATCAGGCATCCCTCAAGTTACTTGGATTTTTTGAGATACTTATGCAAAATATCTTGCATTGAGTAAAAAACATGAAATGTAGGAAATTGAATCACCTTTCCGAATATATAACTTTTATGTATCGAAAACTTGCATAGCTATGTCAAATTTCATTCTTCCTAATAGGCACTTTTTATTTTTCAGGGAAATTATAAGGTATATGTTTTTGTGGGTGCAGCCTCTGAGGGCCTAAATGATCGAATCAAGCTACAAAAATTGACATCCATGTAGAGAACCCATAGCACTAGTGCGGCACTATTTTTCAAAAATTAAATTAGTAATTTTATAATATTTTTATAATTGTCCAAGTGAGAAAACCTCGAAAATGGTACGTGTTTTGTGGGTGCAGCCTTTGAAGGTCTTAATGCAAAAATCATGAAATGGGGTTTTGATAGAACGTTGAGGTTAGTGTCTTCTTGTGCACCATACAATTTTTGTTTGAAGTGATAAAGAATTGAAAAAGTTATAGAAGAAACACTAACAGTGTGTTTTTTCAGTTGAGGAAGGATGACAGAAGATAAATAAGAAAAAAATAGAAAAAATTATCTATTCTTGTTAAAATTTACATATTTATAATCTGCAAAAAAAACCATATCTGTTTCCAAAATCTCATAAAAAATGGAGGTGTGCAGCACCATCAGACGAACCGTTAAACACGAGCATATTGAAAATATGGATATAATGCTGAATTTGCCATGGTTTATCATACTCCAAGGCACAGGCATGTTAATCCGAAGCAAAGTACAAAGCAGACACATAGGAATAGGAATTCCACGAAAGCATGGGTGGAGGCTCGGTCTTATCATTTGGAGGGAAAAAAATTTTGAATTTAACAACACGCGCTCGCGCTTTAACACTCCAAAACGCGAGCGCGTTATATGAACACAAAAACACGAGCGCGTTATAGTAATACAAAGCGCGTGCGCGATATGTAAGA
>LPNX011187147.1:0-25977 GCA_001517045.1 Pseudotsuga menziesii | reverse complement strand
CTGCACCAGAAGATGGTCCTGCACCATGAGGACCTAGTGTATGTACCACACCAGGGACAGATGTCCCATCCTCACCCATATGTTGAACCATAGTGCTATGGTGAACAACGGCCTGTGCCAAACTCAAAAATGCCTCACGTGTCTGTGGAATCACATGATGTACAGGTGGGACATCTGGCCCAGGCAACTGCCTGCGAGGTGCAGGGATAGGGCGATCAACGTCTCGAAGCCTGGCATTGGGTCGGTTTTGGGGCATCCCCCCATCGATCCCCTGAAATGGCAAATAATCAAAATAGCTTACGTGTTTTCCCAACATGAACTCTGCATACATCTTTCAAAGGAAGTACAACAATATTTCCCTGTTGTTGTGTGGTGGCATATCAAAAACCATATACCATCTGTCCATCCAGTTATCAACAAATGGTTGATATGTGCATTACTCGATAGAGATATGTGGCCTGTTTGCATTTGGTATTTCCCCTGTGTGAGGGTCCCTAAACAATGAAAATATATGCTCCTTGGTGATTTTCAACTTTTTTACTGCATTGTAGCTAAGCCCATCAGCGTACTCACGTCTTTTTCTTTCTCTATATGAAGTAATATCATATAGTACGTTGTTTGACAATGTGATGGTCTCAACAATTGCATCCAAAGTGGATGCAAGTGAACGTCGAATTCTGTCAACACCACTAAAAGCAGAACTCAAACCTCTCAAGTGGGAAAGCTCAATCAATATTTCCACATTCGGGTCCATAGCCACAACTGCAATAAAAAAATCAATAAGAAAATAATTAGAAACGTATACATGGTATATAATGACATCTCTTCAAAATTGAAAATGTAAATGCATCTAAATCCAATTATCTTTAGAATATCCAACCATCACATAGACCTATATAATAGTAAATAAAATGTCACCACATAACTAATTCAAAAGCATACATGTCTCCTCTTCCCTTATCAATGTTTTATGATGGAGTTTGCAAGGCTCCTTCCTTAGCATAATCTATGTAAAATGAACATTGGGATGCCATGATTGTTTTGGTGGTATTAGGGTTGGATTTTTGGTAAGTCATTGTAGCAGTATGGTTCTCATTTACTTTACTCATTGATGCATCAATGAAATTCATTAACCCGATTTTGAGTGAGAGATGGGTGTGTAGACTTCATAGTGTTTGGTCCATTCTGTTCACATTAGGCTGCATTATAAACTTCAAGTTTTTGCTTGTCATGTTATCTACTAGTGGGTCCTCTCTACATCTATATTAACAAATAATGGGTTATTTTGATAGACTATACCTTGATTGGAAATGCTCTTAGATGTTGAATCATATATTCTTAGGAGTGATGGTTTACTAGGAGTTTTAGGCATTCTTAAGGGACCATTTCTTAGAGATTTTAGGGTTAAATGCATTGGTGAGAAATGTTATTTGGTGACAGGAACTAATTCAAAAGCATACATGTCTCCTCTTCCCTTATCAATGTTTGATGATGGAGTTTGCAAGGCTCCTTCCTTAGCATAATCTATGCAAAAATGAACATTGGGATGCCATGATTGTTTTGGAGGTATTAGGGTTGGATTTTTGGTAAGTCATTGTAGCAGTATGGTTCTCATTTACTTTACTCAATGATGCATCAATGAAATTCATTAACCCAATTTTGAGTGAGAGATGGGTGTGTAGACTTCATAGTGTTTGGTCCATTCTGTTCACATTAGGTTGTATCATAAACTTCAATTTTTTGCTTGTCATGTTATATACTAGTGGGTCCTCTCTACATCTATATTAACAAATAATGGGTTATTTTGATAGACTATACCTTGATTGGAAATGCTCTTAGATGTTGAATCATATATTCTTAGGAGTGATGGTTTACTAGGAGTTTTAGGCATTCTTAAGGGACCATTGCTTAGAGATTTTAGGGTTAAATGCATTGGTGAGAAATGTTATTTGGTGACAGGAAGTATATAGTTTGTTCATCCTACATTGGTATTTGGTTGTGCTTGAGACTTTCTACTTTATTTTCCCTCTATAAGAAATGGTGTAAGTTTTCTTTTGACACTAAGGTTAGCTCTTTGTCCTCATTTTGTGCTATGTTTAGTTCTTGGATTTGAACTTGAGATTTGTTCAAATAATAGAAATTTCCATCTTTTAACCACATTCTTCAATCTCTTCTACTAGGTGTATAAGGTAATGCTCTTGAGAATTAAAAAAGATAGGAGGGAAGTGCATTTGAATATCACACATACAATTATAGGGTAAAAATTGACAAAAGAAAATGCATTGGGTGATTGAATTAGCTTGTTGGATGACAATGCATGAGTGAAATCTCCTCCACTAAACCTGAATCAGCTCCTGCAACAATATTAGGCAATGGTCTCACTCCAAACGCTCCAATTGCCCCTCGAAATCGCGTTCCTGATTGTGATAATGGGCCGCGGGTTTGGGACTATGTATTAATTTTTTTTTTATGGTTTGCAAATCGCGCACGCGTTTTAGAACTACAAATCGCACATGCGTTTTAGAACTACATATCGCGAGCACGTTTTGTAGTTATATAACGCATACGCAATTTGTCTTCCTATCCTACATGTTCCATTACATGTCAGGCTTGGGTTGAACCATACCAAGTGCTATGTCAGGCTCGGGTTGATGCATTTTTTGGTAACATGATGTTGTTTTTTAAAACTAGGATTGCATCTTAAAGGTCCCTCATCTTCTTGCACTGACCCTCATATCCTTTATTTTTATTAGGTTCTTTGTGTTATGAGAGTGTTTCGACAATGTTGGTTTATGAGTTCTATCTAGATGGATTTCAGCGCAATTTTCTTTAACCCTAGTACAAATAGACCTTCATGTTTCAACAATGTAGGTTTTCTCACATTCAAAAGGAATTAGGTAAACCACCTTATTTAGGCTTCGGTCTATCAGGCATTTCACTGACCTAAGGATATTTTTGATGTTATTTGGGGGTGAGAACACAAAGTCAATGTTTTTTCCTTTTCAAGTGTTTAGCTATTTTTTCTTTGATCCCTTGAATGTAAGGAAGAAACACCTTATGATCACCCACCTTATTTTCTTTGAAAGAATCCTTCGATCTATTTTCATGGGACTTTGTTGTCGCAAAGGATTTGCCAATTTGAGATAGGCTATAACTATTGGACATTGGGTTCAACACTCCCCATGATTTTTTTGACATGGACTAATCACCTCTCGAGATCCTAACTCTAGAGATTATGGCGGAGATTAACACCTGCAGGTTTTGGTCTAATGACAACCGTGGGTCCAACAAATGGTATTAGAGTGGCAATTCAAGGGTTCGAAACTCACTCAGCTCAGGTTGGGGGGAGATTATTGGACATTGGGTTTAGTGCTCCCCATGAATTTTATGATGGAATAATCACATCCTAGATCCTAAGGGGTAGAAGTGGAAAGGAACTTCTGGAGCAAGAGCAAGAGAAGGAAAGATATTCTTGTTGGATGGGATCTACATGTTTTTAAGGAACTAGGGCCATAAATCATGGTATTAGTGAAGAATTGTAGGAGACTTATTAGCAAGACACATTAAATAAATTGGGCAGTACTATATCTGTTCCACCCCACTTAGAATTTAAATATTGCAAAAACAAGAGTTCATATAACATTCAAAGAATTATAATTGTAAATCAAACCTTAAGCATGTTTTATGATGTCCATAGCCACATGAAATTAGTGGAGAGGGACATGAGGAAACTCATCATCACTAGCCACTTTTCCACTGTGACCCATGGGGGAATCACATGGATATGAACGAATATTTGCAAAAGAATCGAGTTCTCTTCCTCTAGAAGGAACATCCTAAATATCTCTTATGATGATCCTTCTAAGAAGGAATTCTGCCGTACAAAAATAGTCACATTTTGGCGACCCACTTCCTTCTTTAGTTTTTGCAACATCAAGGCCTTTTTTATTCACTATATTAAATCAGTATATTGTGATTCCAACAATCCCTTTAATACATAGCCATTTGTGGAGTCTATGGAAAAATACCCATCCCCATTCAGGACAAAACCAAATGATATCAAGAAAATCAGAAATCTCAGATAGCATGAGAATCGATCCATGGTGGAATTTGTATTAGTTGATCTTTGACAACTATACTTTGACATGCACATGCACACATATATATATTTTAGGTGGGTTAATCAATTGAATCTTTGATTGATGTAATGCAAATGCAAATGCAATGCTTGAATATTTTTGGTTGAGTGAACATAGTCATATGGAATCACTTGCATTTGGAGAGTGTCTTGTGCAATGTTTATCATTCTTTTTCACAAGGAAATATGCTAACATCTGCAATTTTAGACAAAGTTATGGCTATATTATACTATCCACTCAATCATTACATAAGGGTTCAACAAGAGCGTCATGTCACTTACAAGAATTAAACACTCACACACCCATATAATTTATATAAAAAATGACAACCACACACATCACACCTTACAAAGAGATACAATTTATGTAAATAATGACAACGACATCACATCACACATTACAAATAATGATTATAAATGTTATAGTTTTATAAGAATGACATCATGAATAATATGATTTATCAATGAATAAAATATCAACTTGCAATGTAATCTGCTTCGAACTCTCACCCAAAATCTATATGCATGCAAAGAAGCAGAAAACCCATTTTCTCCATATAGATAAGTCATGTGAGTGTGACAATGTTATATCATTTTTTAAACCTAAAAAATAAATTATGAGAAACAAAGCTACAATTCCTTGCCAATGAGTATGTTTTAATAGTGTTTAAATAAATTAAATTTCAAGAGGAAAAAAATAGCATCTAGTTTTTGTGGGAAGGCAGGGGAGTGTTACTATATATTTCAGCAACACTTACACATCACTTGAACCCAAATCAACACCTACAAGGCTGTTACAACTGACAGTTGCAGCTAACAGTAATCTACTAGTGGAGTTGCAACTAAGTTGCAACTGACTGTTTAAGTAACAACAAACTACATGACAGTGCAGCTGAGTTGCAGCTGACTGTTTAAGTAACAACAAACTATAGGACAGTGCAGCTAAGTTGCATCTGACTGTTTTAACTCCATTTTGATGACCCCTGTGCTCATAAACTTAATGCTAATACTATGTTTCAGTAAAAACATGTTTAATAGAAAATATACTCTAATCTTCTAAAATTGCTACAGCAAATTAACTTCAAAATAACTATGATTTTTCAAACTCAAAACAGAGTAGAACAAAAAAAATACGCAGTGAAATTCTCGGTTTAACTTCAACTCTGTATTTATATTCTTATATCTTTGTTTGTGTATCTCCATAAATCAGAATCATGATTGCAAGGTAGGTATTTATAGTGTTTCATCTTAGTTGGTCATTAACTGCTAATTGACCCTTTGTGATACCAAAACATAATTCTTTGTTATAATGTTACAGAATGACGGAATTGAAAACTGCGTTTCCCCTTCAGAAAATTAAATGTGCTTGCTGGACTGACCATGTAGCATAAAAAATTACTTAAATCAAAATTAAATAATATGATGTTTGTATATTTTAATAACACCATGTGGTGACTCTTCATAGTTTCAACCATTACAATTCTCAGTAGTGTTTCCTCTTCAAAATTCATGCGACCAGCGGTGGAGTAATTAACCGCTTCCAACTTTGTAACACTAGATTTCTGTTATAGCTTACAAACACCACTATTTTTCCTATGAAGCTCAAACAACTCTTTTCCCAATGGTTTTGTAAATAGTTTGCAATTCGATTTTCTGATCTGAAAAATTCCATACTTATTTCATTGTTGTTTATAAATTCTCGAATAAAATGATACCTTTTATAAATATGCTTACTTCTTTTATGAAAGACATGATTTCTTGATAGTGAAATGGTTGATTTATTGTCACAAAAATCATTTATCATTTCTCATAATCAGTGGAAACATTCTATTCTTTGTCATCTCTACTCTGGATATCAACTGCTTACTTGGATATTTGTCATAAATAGTGCATACATTGCTTTTAAAGGACACTTTGTACTCTTTCTATAACAATTGTCCAACACTTAATAAATTACACATTAAACTAGGAACATAATAAACATCATGAATTGTTCTTCTTTTACCATTCTTTGGATATAAAACAATCACACCTTTACCATTAAATTTTACCTTAGAGTCATTACCTAACTTCACTCCAGACTGAATGCTTGTATCTAGACTTGAAAATAATTACTTGTTTCTAGTCATGTGGTTGCTACATTCGCTATCCAAGAACCATATAGCTCTTGAGCTTTCCTAGGTGACATTGCAAGTTAGAAACATAGGGTTCTCTTCATTTTCAGTCTCCTCTGTGATGTGTGTAGACAACTTACTAGTATCTGCTTGCTTCTTCCAGCACTTGTTAGAAAAATGTCAAAATTTCTTATAATAGAAACATTGAACTTTAGATCTATCACACCATTGATTTCTTGGCTGCCATGTTCTATTGCTACTCCCCCTTACACTAGGAGTATTCTACTATAACTTCTCTTCATATTCTGAATCATTTCTATTGTCACTGTGATCATCACTTCAACCTCCTCTTCCTCTGCCTCTACCTCTAGTAACATATAACTAATATTTAAAAGCATTTTCTAATGGAGTATCATCATACCTGTTCATTCTTGATTCATGAGCAATCAAAGAGCTAGTCAGCTCATCAATGTGCATTTGACTGAGATATTTAAACTCTTCAATTGGAACAACCATTGCTTCAAAATTCTTTGGCAAACATCTCAACAATTTTTCAATCACACGCTAATCTAAGAGGCCTTCACCATACTTCCTTAGCTAGTTTAAAATGTTCATAACTTGTGTCATAGAATTATCAGTAGTCTCATTGTCCTTTATCTTCAGATTCTCAAAGTCCCTTCTCAAGTTCTGCAACTTAACATTATTCACTTTGGTCACACCTTGATAACAAGTTTCAGGAGTGTCCAAATATTTCTTTCAAGACTTGGCACTTGATATCTTTAGAAATATGGATTCACTTAGTCCTTGTTGAATATGGGCAAGAGCTTTGTTGTTAGTCTTCCTATTTTCTTTCAACAAAACCCGCTCAACATTTGAGAGAGCCAATTTAGCAGCTTGATTAGTTGGTTCTGTGTACCCAAGCATAAAAAAATCCCAAAGATCGTGATCACGTAGGATAGTTCTTGTCTTAATAAACCATGTATCATAGCTTCTTTCAATCAAAACAGAAATTTGTGGTTATACTACACTGCTTTTAGTAGCCATAAAAAATTATTCTAAACAGAAAATTAAGAAACAAAACTCAACCAAGCTCTCATACCACTTTGAGAAGGTAGGGGAGTGCTGCTCTTTGTTTCAGCAACACTTAGACATCACTTCAACCCAAATAAATGCCTACAGGATTGTTGAAACTGACAGTTACAGCTAACAGTAATATACTGGTGGAGTTGCAGCTGACTATTTAACTAACAACAATCTATAGGATAGTTGCAGTTGACTATTTAGACTTGCAAATGTCTGTTTTAACTCCGTTTTGATGACCCCTATGTTCATAAACTTAATAGTAATACTATGTTTCAGCAAAAACACATTTAAAAGAAAATATACTCTAATATTCTCAAATTGCTACAACAAATTAACTTCAAAATAACTATGAGTTTTCAAACTCAAAAACTAAGTATAACAACAACAAAAAATACACAGTGAAATTATGAGTTTAACTTCAACTTTGTATCTATATTTTTATATCTCTCTATGTGTATCTTTGTATATTAGAATCACGATTACAAGGTAGGTATTTATAGTGTTTCAGCTTAGTTGGTCATTAACTGCTAATTAATCCTTCATAATACAAAAACAGAATTCTATGTTACAGTGTTACAAACTGACAAATTGGAAAACTGTGTTGCTCCAGAAAATTAGATGCACTTGCTCATCTGATCGTGTAGCATCAAAAATGACTTTTCAAAATTAAATAATCTGATGTATGTCTTTTTGAATAAGACGGTGCGGCGAATCTTGATAGTTTCATCCATTACAATTATTGGTGGTGTTGCCTCTTCAAAATTCATGCGGCCAGCGGTACCGCTTCTAACAATTATGTTTGCTTCGACAGGATACAGAAATAGCTCTTCTTAAAATTAGGGAAAGTGCTAGTTATGTTTCTATTGAATATTATACATGTTAATATTAGCGAAATATCTCTTATTACTATGATTAATATAATATGGAAAATGTATAAACGGGAGAATTCCTCATGAGAAATGTTGAGTCCCATGTACCATAGGTGTGTTGAAGAATGTAATATCACCTGTGGTTAGTTAGTGAGTTAGGTGACCCGTGGTATTTTCCGATCTATGGTATTCTCCCATAGTATTTCTATTTTGTATTTCCTATTTAATATGTTCTTAATAATGAGAAGGAATTCAATCTGTCCATAGTGCTTATATCCATTCCATTGTTATCTTTTTCATGGTATCATATCTTATGGCCTGATCCTAGGATAAGCCTTTTCATAAAGTGGAAATCACTTTCAATTAGAAGCCCAGATCCGCCTTTTCACATAGTGGAAAGCACACATGAAGAATCAGGTGTATTTTTTTTTCTTTATTTTTATCTCTTAGGTAAGCCTTTTCACAAAGTTGAAAGCACACACACCAATAGATCCAATCTTATTGGAGGTTGTGATCTATATTCTTGAAGATGGTGTTACTAGAAGCACTACCAGAAGAATATGAAGAGGTAAGAAATATCTTAACACCAGAAGGTTTATGGTAGACATTCAATGGAGATAAGTATGATGCATGGGAAATCAAAGTAATTAATCTGTTAAAGTTACAAGATTTGTGGCACTTCATCATTGAAGAGGATCCCATTGATATAGAAAAGTTTAATGCTTTGAGAGAGTTTGAAAAATAAAGAAGGCAAGTTGTTTCCTTATGTCTCATACAAGAATGTATAGACTATTCCTTATTTCATTACATTATAGAAGCTGATACTCCAAAGAGAGCATGGGATACACTGAAAGAAGTGTTTAGTGAGGAACAAACTGTATAGGAAGATGACTTTGCAAGTCACACAAAGCATGAGGAATCCCACAGTGAAGTGGAAAATAGTCAAGATGACTGTGTCTATGAGGCATCCAGTGATCATGTAATCCCAACAAATATCATTGATGTTGTTTTTTTTGTTGATGATAGTGAAAACAAACCTTCTAATGTAGCAGTACTCACTAATGTGAGTGATAGTCTCTCTAAGAAAAAAACCATTGATAGCAGCATAGAAGCAACAGTTGCTAAGAATGAGAAACAACCACTTGATAATAGCACAAAAAGAACATCAACATGCAGTCCACCCCAAAACTAGAAAACCAGAAGTTTGAGGGAGATCTATGAGCAGACTCTTGTTACTGATGAGCATCTATGGTATGTTATGATTTCTTATCAACCCACATTTTTAATGAAGCAGTGAAGGATGCATAGTTGGTAAAAGCCATGAATGAAGAGATTGATGCAATAGAGAAAAACCAAACTTAGGATCTTGTTTACATCCCTGCATACAAAACTAGTATTGGAGTCAAATGGGTCTATAAGAACAAACTGAATGAAAAAGGAGGTCAGCTTGAAAAGCACAAGGCAAGGTTGGTTTCCAAAGGATATGCACAGAAGTATGGTGTAGATTATGATGAAACCTTTGCTCATGTAGAAAGGATGGATACCATCAGAGCTGTACTTACCATTGCAACACAAAATCAATGGCTTGTGTATCAAATGGATGTGAAATTTGTCTTTCTTAATGGCATTCTTGAAGAAGAAGTTTATGTAGACCAGCCAATTGGTTATACTGTCAAAGGTCATAAAGATAAAGTATATAAGATGAAAAATGCCTTATATGGTCTAAAACAAGCTCCACGAGCTTGGTACAGTAGGATTGACTCCTACCTCATCAACAATGGTTTCAACAGAAGCAACAATGAGCCCACTCTGTATGTCAAAACAGAGCAAGGTAAAATATTGATGGTATGTCTTTATGTTGATGACATGATTTACATTGGTAATTTGATACTTGAAGATTTCAGGGCAGTCATGAAAAAGGAATTTTAAATGACTCGTCTAGGACTAATGAAGTACTTCATTGGCCTAGAAGTTACTCAAACAAATAAAGGTATTTTTATCTGCTAGCATAAGTATGCTACTGATATTTTGCGTAGATTCAAAATGGATAAATGTAAACCAGCAAAAACCCCCATAGCTCTTGGCACCAAGTTAACCAACAATGATGATGAACCAACAATAAACAATACACTCTATAAACAAATGGTAGGTAGTTTAATGTACTTGGATGCAACTAGATCTCATTTGATGTATGTTGTCTATCTTATTTCCAGATTTATGGATTCCCAAAGACTCTCACTAGAAAGTTGGAAAAGGAATTTCGAGATATGTTGTAGGCACACTTGGATATGGCCTCTAGTACACTCATACACCAGACAATACTCTGAGAGGGTACACTAACAACGATTTTGCAGGTAATCTTGATGATAGGAAAACCACATCTCGTTATACTTTCCATTTGGGTACAAATCTTATCTCTTGGGCATATTAGAAACAACCCATTGTGAGCATGTCTTTTGTAGATGCATAATATGTAGCAACCACCACAACAACTTCCATGGATTTTGGCTAAGAAGACTATTCAAGGATATGGGACACACTGCAAAATATCCCACTTCTAATTTCCGTGATAATAGCTCTGTAATACAATTGTCTAAACATAATGTATTTCATAGAAAAAGAAAACACATTGACACACACTATCATTTCATTCGTGAGTTAGTCAATGATGGATAAATTTCTTTACTGTTTTTTGGCTCTAAGGAGCAGTTGGCTGACATGTTCACCAAACCATTGGGAACATTTGCATTTGTATATCAGAGAGAGCACTTAGGCATAGACACTGCTGATGATGTACTACAAGTTGAGATTAAGGGGGTGTGTTGAAGAATGTAATCTCACCTGTGGCTAGTTAGTGAGTTAGGTGACCCATGGTATTTTCCAATAGTATTGCTATTTTGTATTTCCTATTTAATCTGTTCTTAATAATGAGAAGGCATTCAATGTGCCACTAGTGCTTCTTTCCATTCCATTGTTCTCTTTTACAAGTTGTAGCTAACTACTTAGATTTAGTGAAAAGGGTTTGAAAAGGTGAATAACAAGAGTTATTGGCATGAATATAAACATTACTATGTAATATTGTTTTGAATTTATTAGTTTTTTATTATTCCCTACAAATAGGAATTGTTAAAAGAACTCAATAGAAAACCATTTCAAGTCTATTTTTGGATTTATTAGTTTCTTATTATTCAGTGCAAATAGGAAGTGTTAAAAGAACTCAATCGAAAACCACACTACTACATTTCGATCCAAAATCCGATGGTTACTTCCGACGGCGCGTGGATTTTTTATTTTAAACCTATCAAAAATCACAAAGTTAATTTTTTTTTTAAACTGTGGTCATAAGCATCACTTAAGCGATGGCTAGGCTCATAAGCGTCGCTTAAGCGACGGCTAGGCTAGAAAGCGTCGCTTAAGCGACGGCACATAAATTGATCAATTATTTAAACAAATACACTTAATTGGTTAAAAGGATGACTGCTCCTTATTCAAAGTTGCAAGGATGGAAATTACCATCAAGGTACCTATTGGTCATGATCTGCTTGGCCATATGTGGCCTATATGTGTTCTTCATCCAACAACAACCTTCCCTTTAATCATTCTTTGAATGATTGTTTTGGTGGTAGCCTCTATTGCTACCCAATATTCCATTGGCATGGTGGTTCCCTTTTCCAATTCTAATCAAAATGATGTTTGTTTCAATCACTACTTCCATGCCATTAAATATGCCCAAAGTGTTGCATGAATTATGTCAGCCCAACATGTCTCTTTATGTCATATTTTTTCATGAGAATAGAAACCAAAGCTTTGCTTTTGCTTCTAACTTATCCATGGTCCCTAGGGTAGTAATGACAACTCTTTTCATTCATGATCTAGAAAATTTTCATCAAACTAATGACAACCTTCCCTATGAAACGGGTTATTTGAACCTACAAAGCACATCCTAAAAAAAAACATGTAATTGTTGCTTCGGATAGGCCCACTCAAATGCTTAAAAGGATAAATAGGAAGGATTGGGTGTAGTTCATTATAATTAACCCAAATAAAAATTTGTAGTTTCATGCTTTCCTTTTAGCACTATGCACATATCTTGAACCATTTGAAATAAATTTTCAATAACGTTGGCTACCAAAGGCCCAAACACAATATCAACATGTCATTTTAGTGTGGGGGAAATGTCCTCTAGTATTTCTTACATGAGATTCTACTATAAAATGCTTCCATATTATATGATGGTACACATTGATGAAGTGTACTATCCATTCCAATTTGATATAATAGATTTGTGAATAATTTGAGCCCTTGTGCTTTTTATCTATGCTTCACCGGGGGTTCGCTTCGCTCCACAGAATGCCCTCCTCGACTCTAGCGCTCTGCCCTATGCACAGTTTGCTCAAATTAACCACAGTACTGGATTTCGAGCGAATTGCAATTTCTAGGATAGAATGTATTTTGCTGATTTGGGTGTACCATTTCCTGTGATAAATTTCTATTCACTCGCTCATGAGTTTGTGGGCATTAAACCTCCAGATCTGATGGTGCAGTCAAGGAGGGAAAATAGCACCCGGTGATTAGCATTTTCGTAAGGAAATTATGTCTATGAAGAAGGGATGGAGGAAATTTGGAGTTGCAGTTGTGGGTTTGGTGCTACTATCCATGCTCGTTTCATTGGTATTCTTGCTCGGACTCTATGGTGGATTTCAGAGCAGTAAGTTCATCTGAACCCATTTCATTTTTTATTTGAATTGAAGCCCCCTTCTCACAGACTGTTGTGTATGGGGAATCTGGATTTGGAGTACTTTGGCTGGGGCTGGGGCACTTATAGGTTTTTATGAAGCCCATTTGTGGAATTTGTGGTGGGTGTTTTTCATTTTATTCAACCATTTTGTCTCTCTGCTGTATACTCCTACAATGGGCATTTGGTGTATACCTAGATCCTTAGTACTGTGGGTGATTTGGGGTTGGTATTTGCATTAGATCTGATTGAACAGCAGGTAGTGTCAACGTAAACCCTGGCAAACAAATTGGTCAACGTAAACCCTGGGTTTCTATTGTGAGGTAGCAAGTACATTTTATTGTTGTTTCCAGAAATATGTCCCAAGGGGCTGCTCCACAATCACAAAAGAAACGGCTTAAACAAGAGTAAACAAGTCTGTGAACCCTGTGGCACACCCTGGCACAAATAGAACAACACCCTTTAGAAACAGTCAGATCCCAAGTGTAGCAGAAGTACCAATGTTGTTCCATAAAGTTGCTTCCACTAGTGGTGAATGTACAAACTTTTGATGCAAGTGACCATTCACTGTTACTCTCATCATCATCTTCTTTATCCATATTAGCCAGTTCTCCATCAGATGTGCCATCATCCTCATCATCATCTGCTGATGTGGCATCACACTCAATCGCACTAGAATGGACTCCTTGATTGAATGGATTAACCAAAGCCTCCGAGTTCTTTCTAGGAACACTAGGCTTCAACTTACATCTAGCAGAATCATTGTTAGAACTAGTGTTTGACAATTCAGCCATGGATAATGTGCCAAAACCCTGTCTGGAGCCTACCCCTTCTTCTTTTGATGCTTTTCTGTCTACATTTTTCAACTGCAACTGCCTGTTACATTTCTTCTCAAACAATCACTCGTCCTTTGAATGCCAAATAAATGAGGCTCTCCCCCTTCAAAATGACCTATAAGCTCAGAGTTGTACCAAGAGTTACTGCTTCTGACATCCTTATCTCTCCTGTTGTCCTGTACGGAATTTATGACTGGTACAACGTTTGCCTCTGCGAAGCTTTTATAATTGCCTTTGGAACTTAGGATTCCTAGTTCACCTTAGGAATTTCCCCTTGTTTTGTAGAAATTTCTCCCTCATATGCCTAGATGCCTTCCATACTTTATCCAGAGCAAGATAGAAGTCAGTAATGCAATCTCTCTATCCTCCGAATAATTGATTAGATCTTCCTCCATCTTCCCCTCCACCTCTTGACTTATGAGTCAAGATATGAGGATTATATTTAACTACAATTGTTTTAAATATTAGATTAACATTCTCTTATATTAATTTTCAGAATGGTTCAGGTTTGCAGTGAGCAAATTTGCTGCTTTTGGCAAATTTAGTCTTCAATGCATGAGATTTCACGAATTTTGACTTTTTTATGGTGACTAAAGATAAAATGAAGATTTGAAAATCATTAAATTTGATATGTAGTATGTGAATACTTGTTTTTCAATAAAATGGGCATCAAAATTAACTTGTAATTTTCATTTTTTATTGCATTAACCTTAGGATCCATCATTCAAACTTTACAGTCTGTTTATACGTTTACATGACAGTTTTAGAAGCTTCTTAATGGACTGACTAGAGTCTAGAAGTTCATATGGCCTCTTGACAATCTGCATTTGTCCATATACATGCAACCACAAGTTTCTGCAACCATAGACTTAAGAGCTTCTAGTGTTCTGACACTGTAGCAGATGTGCAAGCTTGTCTCGTGGATTGTCTGCAATCCGCAAGATTTGATTGTAGCACTTGCAAACTTAAGTTTGTGCTGTCTATGGAACCCTCAAAACCTTCTGATGCAGAATTCAAAACACTCTCTGTTGTGTACTCTGCAAACTTGTTTTGTAGAAACTTGTGCAAACTAGCTGTGAACTTCACTTCCCACAAGAAGGAAAATATTGACAACAATATTGTAAATATTCAACTGCACTATTTACCTCAAAATTTTGGATTGTGATGACTAATATTGCTTTCCTTTCTTTTGGAGTTTCATTAGCAATAGTATTACAGGTGGGTATGTGCACGTCACTAACCTTAGAAAGGTATTCATTATTAATTAAGAGGAAAACAGTCTCCCCATTCTAGAAACTGATTATAAAACATTATACAGATGCTTTTTATGTTATACTTCTCCAAGATATTTTGAGTCATGACCCACCAAACCCATTGAACTAAGGAATTTCATAATTGAGATTCTCAATTAGAGAAGTGATTTTTTAAAACCCAACATTTTTCACAATTTTAATTAAAACGCCATTAAATTTGTTTTACAATTTGGTTATCAGAACAATGTCAATCCTTAAGATTTATTTTTAAAATGAGAGAAAAAAATAAATACTATTATATATGAAGGTTTGTATCTCCTTGTGTGTGTGAGAGATACTACTTATGGTAAAAAAAAATTCTTGCTCTCATTTTTTTCCATAGTATTATGAAATGTATAACACTCAAAACACATGTAGAAAGCTCAACCAAGAGACAGTTTGGGGGCAATTGTATCTATGGTTGAGCCATCAAGGCATAAAATAAGGCCAGGTGGTATACACATCCAATGTAAATGGTATCCCACCACTTGATAGCTGTTGGATGCTCAGCACTTATGGCTTTGAAGGAAGCATTGGTATTCAGACCAATGCTAATCCTTAAGACATGTTTTTAAAATGAGAAAAAAAGAAATACTATTATATATGGAGGTTTGTATATGTGTGTGTGAGATACTACTTATGGTAAAATTGTTTTATTGCTCTCATTTTTTCCGTAGCATTCTGAAATGTATTACACTCGAAAGACATGTAGAAAACTCAACCAGGAGATAGTTTGATTTTTAAGTTCAACACTCTTGTGACACATGCAGATTTGTGACCTATCCTCACCAAAGGAGATCAAGGTCTTCACATCTAATTTTACATCAAAAAGTCAACCACTTCATGTCTTGGTAAATTCTCTATCCCTAATCATTGATCTACAGGGTTCTGCATCATGGGAATTCAAAGTTCAGACCAGCACTGAGAACATTGTAACCTGCCATCAGATATTGTAGAAGCTAGATTAGGAGTTTTCTCTTCCTTATGAAGGATACATGATATTATATCTGCAAAAGAGAGATTTCTGTGAGATCTGTAATCAATTGAAATTTGATGTAGGCAGCAAGGTTGTTATTCAGTGTGCTTTTATATTTATTGGTGTGGTAAACCTAGACTGGAGTAGTTGTGTTCTAGCAATGTGGCATATTTAGAACAACAGATATGGAGTTGTGAAGTAGATGGGAAAGATGGTTCAACGGTAGAAACATAAGATCTGTAACAGATGTCGAAGATGTGGGTGATATCAGAAAAAAGTGTGGAAATACAGGTTGGACCAATGGTAGTAAAATGATATTGCAAATTTTTTATTTTCTGATTTAGCTAATTAATTAATTTCTATTATTTATATTTTAAAAATAAATTATTATTTATATAATACAGAAAATAGAATAGGTAGATAAATAGTGGCATTTCCTTATTGCAAAGAGGGCTGCAATAAGGTCTGAATAGGCACTAATAGACACATTTTTTGTATCTTGTAGCAAAATGCTTTTGGCTTTGATCACAGCTTATGAATTGCTGTATCAGTAATTACAATTCCTTCAAAAATACACATATAGGCATGACAGACAGCCTTGATTTTCAAAGATATAGGCCTCATAACTGTAGTGTCAAGGAAATGAGATGGAAAGTCCTTTTGGATTATTCAATATGTCCCATCATTAGGAAGAAAGAGAGATCTAAACAATGGTGCTATTTGAATGCCTCTGAGGAACCATCTCAAAACAGATAACTAATTCTAGTGGAGTTGTTTGTTGGTGTGCTTAATATCGACATATCTTGTTTTTCCTTTGAGATATCCTAACATACTATTGTCTAAGTATTTCAATACACAAGGGCTGTGAGGAATGCATTTAAATAATTTAATAAAGAATTTGCAGAGTTGTTAGTTTGCCTTTTGGATGGTTAAATAATTCAACTGTGCTCTGGTCAAGGATGAGTTTCTGTTTCTATTTTACCCCTTTTGGCAGCTGGTGAGATGTTGCATGTAGCTGAAGCCTTCATTGACAAGGCTTTTCATCCTACTGTAATTTGCAGAGGTAACTCCTATCTTTTAAGTCAAGTTATGTTGATTCATGCTATTTTCACAAGTTTAAAATTTGTAACATATAATCTTTAAGAGTTATCTGAAAGTACAGTTAAGTAAATTTGAGTCTTTTTGTGCAGCCTACAGTAAAGCTCTTGAGGATGCTATTTCTGTTCTTGACAAGATTGCTATTCCTATTGATGTGAATGACCATAAGTTTTATTGGCCTATCCTGAGCAAGTAATGATATTTATTTATTTTATGTTATAATTGGTATTCAGCTTATCAATTAAATGATAATCTGAATGCTCTCTTTAATAAAACTAAGCACTTCAACAGCTCCTTGTAAAGGAATATTACTGGAGTCAGAAACACTGTCATTTACAGAGCAGGGCCGGAGCAGGACAGTACAGTTGCAAAGCTGCAAACAAAGCTTGATCTGATGGATAGTGAAAGGGAATTACTGAGCCAGAAAAATATAGATTTAAGCGTTGAAATGCAGTCCTTGAATACAGAACTTGTGGCAGCAAAGTCTGCATATGATACAACGACTACTCACTTGAATAATATTAAAGAAGAAAAAGAGGCTTTAGATGAGAAATTGACAACACATCTCTCTAGAAATTATGCTCTTGAACTAGAGTTGTTGTCAACAAAGTCTTCCTTAGAAGAAATGAAGGAATCTGCTTCCAAGGGTGAGCTACAAATAGCTAATTTGCAGAGTCAGCTCTTAGTTGTTGCAGAGAAAAAAGATGATCAAATTTTTGATATACAGAGTCAGCTTTCAGCCATGGTAGAGGAGAAACAAAGCCAATTAGCTGATTTACAAGATGAGCTTTCAGCCCTTACTGAGGAAAAAATGTTCCTTGATGAGAAAAATGTTAAGCTGGAAAGAGAAATACTAGTTTGAGAAGAAGGGAAGCTATGCCGTAAGAGCAGAATAAGGGAGTTCGAAACAACCATCAAGTCTCTTAGCGGGGATTGTGAATCTTCTATGGCCATCGAAGCAGAGAAACAGGGCTAGTTATCTGGTTTACAACATCAGCTCTCAGACCTTGCTGCGGAGAAAAAGTGTCTAGAGGAGAAATACAATTCTTTATTGACTGAAATGAATAAATTGTCATTGGTTTCAGAAGAAAATGTCCATCTTTAGGACAGAATAAAGGAATTGGAGACTCGTGTGGGTTCTCTCACTAGGGATTTTGAATGTAGAGATATTAAGCTCCAGAATTTTAAGTCAGAATGTCAAGGTTCTCAGTTGTGTGCCAAAAATGGAAATCCAAATGGCGTGCATGTCACCAGAGAACCAAATGATGTTCCTGGAAAACCAAAGCCAAAGGAATCCTTTGAAAATCAAAAGCCAAAAATGTATTATGCATGGCCTGCTGTAGCATCTACCGGTGCTCTCGTTGCAACAGTAGTTACAGCTTACCTCAAGTTCTTAAAGTAAGAACTGAATCTGACTTTTCCTCTAGCATAGTCTTCGGAACCATCGGTATTTTGCTATAACTAGTTATGATGTGTTGCAATAATTTTACCTCTTGTCACACTCTTTTGTAACCATCATCTTTTTCATCGTATTCATTTAAAAATCAAGAGCATTTCATTTCATATTTCATATTGTATATGTTGTCTGAGCATATCATAGAGATTCTGTACCTAATCTTTTGCTCTATATAAAGATATTTTGAAATGCATGGGATGGAAAATATATATTGGATTAGAATGCCACATGTGCATAAATCAGAAACAGTCCTTGTTAAAATGTATATTAATTTCAATTGTAGCACCATAAAATTGTTTCGGCTTGGATGGATTTCATATGATGATACCACTATATTGCAATTTCCTAGACATTTGCTCTCTAGGATTGAAGTTAGTATTTTGGTAAAATTAATTATTGGTGTTTCTAAAAGGATGTCGTCTGATTCCATTCTGTATTTTCTTTTACACAGGCACAAGGAGCTCTATCAGGTGGCATTGCAGGTTTCGAATATTGAAGAACTTCAAGATTTTATCCTTAATTCCTTAAAAGCATTGCACAAACAGTGGTCAGATTCGATGAATACATTTAGAGAGAAATTCCATCTCCTTTGATCTTTACTTGTTGACCATGGTATAGAAATTCAGTCCTGGTATTTATAATATAGATACAGATTTTTAATATTTTGGAAAGTTTGAAAATTCTATGTGATGTTTTCTCTTTTAAACATTTCCTAAAATACCTGTATTATTTTTCTGGTTGTATGTACTTTTCTATTACTGTTTGATTTAATCTTCAGTTGTACTTGTGTTCAATTGACAAATTCATTGCAGGAATAAATTCACACCCACAAGATGAATTAGTGAATCTTTTGTGTGGTGTTCCTGTGAGTGATCCACTGCGTCAGTTTTTAGAAAATTCTCTAAGTGAAGGGGTATGGAGTTTCTTAATTTTTATATTGCTTTTTGAAATGACTCAGTGGAGTCACATGTTGTGCCTTGTTTTCTCACAGAAAATGCATGAATGGATGCTTGCAGGGATTAAAATGATTAGCAAATAACATTGATTCTACTGGTAAGGAGATGCATAGTATCATAGGGGATCATCTGCAGGTGAGTTTCTCTTCCACTTGGCTGTTTTTGTTGTCTATATATTCTTGTCCCTTTGACCTGTTTTGGTCTTCAGTGGACATAATACAATTTCTGATTTCTGTCAGGCAGACTTTTCTGTTCTTTATATGTTTTCATAGAATAAAGTAAAGTTGTTAACTTCTAGGGATAGAAACAAAGGGAGCATTTTGGGAAATATGTGTTTTTGTTTAGAGCTTTTTATCATTGATTAACATACATTTTATTACAACAATGTTGGCCATCCAATTGCCATCTATTACTGTGACTGCTTTTTATCTGGTCTTTCCAACTATACTTCCTTCGAAGGTTGCCAATTTTTGTTAGTGATGTTGTTTTTAAAATCATAATTGTCATTCAACATTCAATTTGATTTGCAAACAATGAAGCCTACCTTGGATAGTACAAAATGCAAATGAAGGGCATTTCCTAGAATCTATTAGACACCATATTGATCTTGCACTCTACCACTTTACAAAGCATGGCATGTTTGATATATGTAGATGTACTTTGTTTTGGTGTTAATCCCAAACAAATTTAATGTTACTATCATATTTCGAAAAAATGTTCAAAAAAGGGAAAGAAACCACACTTTAAGTGTAATTGATCCAGTCTATCCTGACAGTTGACTGTGTCATTTTTAATTACTTCCTAGAGAGGAAGATCCCTTCTGCTGGAGGCTCATCTATAATCTCTGAGTAAGAAGGCTTCTGGAATAAAAATCTAAATTTGATCACTAGTCTTTTTTTTCCCTTTGTTTTTCTTAAAGTTTGAGGGATTTCTTTATCGGCCATTACATAGGCATGTGGTTCTATACTTGGTCTTGAATCTGATGCCAGATTTCAGTCTCTGTGTTAGTAGATATAGCCTCAGAAAACAGATCTTGTATGCAACAAGCAAGGTTAGTCTCTGGAAATTGCTTGAAATTGTTATTTCTCAAGATGTATATATACATCGTGTCATCCCCATTTGCAGATATGCATCATGCCATCCCCATTCCATCCTCTCCTACCAGATTCTCACCATCTCTTGAATCTCCAAGCAAGAATAAAAATATTCCTCTCAGTGCAATAAGCTCTCATGTCCTGCATTAGTAGCTTACTAAAGGGCCACATCAAGGACATTCTCAAACTCCTAACTATGCCAAAGAAGTTGGGTTGAATTTTAGGATTGATTCTGAGATGTAAATATGGATATGTTTGAGTTGATATTGGTTGTTTCTTTTCAGTCAAATTGAAGCCATCTCTTAAATTGACCAGTCATTTATTTATTATTAAAGTTCAATATCAGTGATATTCTTTGAACTGCTTCATTCTTGATTTGGAGGAGTGACAATATAGAAAGAATAAGATACTGTATTTTTTATTTTAACTAAATTTGATGATCTTGTGCTAGTCTTTAAAGTGATAAATAATGATAGGGTTGGATCTTGTTGCTTTACTTTTAACTATGAATGTTGCCAATTTCTTTTGATTCACTAATGTGTGATAAACATGTTTGAGAAAGATTTCAATTCTGAAAAATAGTGCCTATGCTTACTTTTCCTACTTTGTTAGCCAGCAGCTGAAGTACTGTCATTTAGAGTTGGGGAGCTGAAGGGACTTTCTCGGTGGCATTTACGTTTGCAAAGCATTGGGTTGGATGAATATCTGGTTGATCAAGCCATGGAAGATGCTGGAATGCTGGTAGTGTAGATTGAGCGGCTACTTAGGATTCTCTCTGAAACTATTTATCAGGTTTATGCACTTTTAATTGTCTTTAGCATTAGTTGTACACATGAACCAGCCAAAATATGTCCGTCTGTTGTTTGCAGTACTTTATGAGATTCACGGGCAGTAAGCTGGCTAATCTCACAGTGGATGAATACCATGGCATGGGTTTGAATACAACACAATAATTTAAAAAAAAAAAAAATTCCATACCGTCGCTTAGGCAATGCCTTTAGGTGTCGGTGATGCGAAATCTTTAGTAATTTAAAAAAAAAAAACTTCCCTACCATCGCTTATAACTGTCGCTTAAGCAACAGTTATAACTGTCACTTAAGCGACGCTTAATGTTCATCTGCGTCGCTTAACCGACGGACATCTGCAGTAATTTTAAAAAAAACTTTCCTACCGTCGCTTAATAAGTGTCAGATAATCGACGGTGTACATTCAACCGACGGTTAGTTAAGTGTCGCTTAACCGACGGTTAATTAGGTGTCGGATAACCGAAGACAAGTTTCCGACGCCTGTAAAAAAACCAAAGTGTCGTACATGCGACAGGGAAGTGTCGAAAATCTGACATGACGGCCGTCGGATTTTTGGTCGAAATGTAGTAGTGCCATTTGAAGTCTACAAGATTAATAGAAACATGTTCATGTTCAAGTTATTATGATTATTGCACTCTGATGCTGAATCAATTTCAACATTGGTTGTTAATAGAAACATGTTCATGGTCATCTTATTATTATTATTGCACTCTGGTGTTGAATCAATTTCAACATTGGGTGAATGGAAGTCTTGATTTGTTATTGTAACTCGCAATCACATATCATACTCAAACAATTTAGTGCACCTCAATAATTAAACTTCATTCAACAACGTAGCAATAAACATCAATCACGAATTGAATTGAGAGTTCAAATTACATCAATGCAATGATCATAACAAGTAGATATTGTAACAAAATATATGTGGAATACTTCAATTTTTGCAAGAAAGAATTCATTATTTCAACCTTTTTACCTCCACTCATCTACAATCATCTTCATCTATGTACATGGGCGCTCACACGAAGTTGGTTCCACTTTTTGGTGCCACTTAAGAAATCAGAAATGCACTTCCGAAGTGCAAATCAAGAATGCATATGCGTTATTGATGGTACGCTTAGAATAACCCGAGTCCAAACACAAGGCTAAGGTTTGTAAAAAAGTATCACGTATGTGATATATCGCATATGTATTTTTTAAATATTATATATTGCATATGCGATATTTAACATTTACAAAATGCATATGCGATATATTGCATATGTGTTTTTGTAAATGATGATTCGATATCAAGGTCATAGACATTTTTTTATGGGGGGATTGTGAAAACCCTAGTATATGACCACTATGTGGATCTTGATTCTCATAAATGGTTAGCTATTATCCATCGTGTGGTGCTTATTATGAGATGATGTTTAGGAATCAATATCTCCTTGTTATATGTTGATTTTAACTAACATTTCTCCTTGAAACATGTGTTTATATTATGATTGTGATGATTATTCACTTAATTAAAAATTCCTTAATAGTAATATTGAGCACTTATGTTATGATGATGGAATATACATATATCCATCTTGTAGTGGTTATTAGGATATTATGTTTAGGACTCAATGTCTCCTTGTTATATGTTGATTTTAACTAACATTTTTCCTTGAAACATGTGTTTACATTATGATTGGAATGAGTATTTAATTAATTAAAAATTCCTTAATAGTAATTTTGAGCACTTATGTTATTATGATGGCATACACATATATCCATGATCATGTACTTTTCTATTATAAAAAAAATTAGACCACGATGATTATAATGATTCGTAATGCATGTGTAATGGTATTATTGGAAAAGATAACCTCATGTAGGTTGATACATTATGAAAAGGTCATAAATTGCATCCAAGGGAAATAATTTCATGTCCAATTACAACAAACACCCAATTTTAGTTCCTAATAAGACTTGGGAAGTAAACAAACTTTAAAAAATGATTTCAAAAGTTAACTAGGATAAAATCCTAATTTAGGAAAACTACAAATTGTCTCTTGTCCACTTTGTAACAAATCTATTTTTTCCCCGGAGCATATTTTATCTACATGTGTGATATGGTAGGGGAATGGGAAGGCCAAGAAGCATTCTTGGGAGGAAACTAATACACACTTGAGATATTAGAAAAAATAGTGCTACATTGTGTGAGGGTGTCCTAGATCAATCGATTTATCCCATCATCCTCAATTGCATTATTAGTGTCATATTCTCCCATAGGATTAGATCGATCTTCAATATTTGATCCATATTCCTCAACTTGTACAATACTATTCTATACTACTACTTGACACATTATTCACAACAGACCTAGGATTATTTGCCTTTATAATTAAAACAATCAAATAAAATTAGTGTACATAAGAAATATTAAAATGATACAAAATTTTATAAATAAAATCATTGTTAGAATAATCAACCCATAGTTACCTACCTTAGACATTAAATTAATCATTTTTGTCTTATTTGCCTAGTTCATGTGTCTCACCTTGTGCAAGTTGTCATTTACCTATCCATAGTGGTCAAACTTGCCTTATTTGACTCATGTAGTGCTTGGGAAACCTCAAGGAATCAAATCTACTTTAATCCTGGCCTCCTAGGCGCCCTTGTGCTTTTTCTGCTTTATTGCCTGCTTTTTCAGTGCTTTAAGGCAATTGGGAAAGTTTGACTAGGTGAGGTTAACTAGTTTTTGTCCTCTACATCCTCCACTCTTTTCTCCTTGGAAAAGCATGTATGAGTTGTAATTCCATCACTCTTTAGCTTGCTTAAGTGCTTTTTCCAATTCGTGAGCTCCATGACTGATTTGGAAACAACTTTTTACACCTATGGGGGATTTGCTTATTTTTGGTAAGCCTGGTTTTGACTAGATTCGAATTGCCTCCTCATGCATTCGAATATCCTATGTAATTATTTAATGCAACAACCTATTATGTTACAGGGTTGGCTATTGTACACTTATTCAATACAGTTTAGTGTTCAGCTCATTATTCAGTCTCTTTTGTGAGTGATTTTGCATGTTCAATTGATAATTGTTGTGAGTAAAATTAATCTATCAATGGGTTCAATTTCAACATGGTATCAGAGCCATTGTAGATCGATTTCTCTCCTTCAAAATTGTTTTGCAGGCTTGACATCAGTGACTGGGAGCCTTCTACTGACAGCCGGGACAAATTTCTAAGCTATGGATCAATCTCAAAAGATCATCTTGACTCCCTTCAATTTATTTGAATGGAAATCAGAGATGGAGATACTGTTGAGAGTGAAAGGCCTCTACAGGGTGACCATGGCAATAGAAGCAGAGCCCAATGCAGCTGCAGAGAAGATAAAATGGCACAACAGGAGGGATGAGGCCTACGGTATCCCGTGTTTGAGTATTTCTAGAGATCTCCTTTTCCATCTTGATGGATTGACATCACCGAACGAAGTATGGGAGAAGCTTACTGATCTTTTTGGAAAGACAGATGAGATGAGGGGACATCAAATCAAAAATGAATTGATCTCCCTGAGTCCAAATAGCTTTGAATCCCTGCAACTCTATTTCTCCAAGTTCAAAGCACTTGTTTTGTAGCTAAAACAATGTGGGGTCAAAAAGAAGGATGATCAGCTAGTCTTGGCCATTCTCTCGAAGCTTGGCCCTAACTATTCATTGTTTTTTTCAACCTTCTATGCCACAAATTTGACAGCTCGAACCTGGAAGATTCCTAGCCTTGCAGATTTCATGGAATCTCTCACACAAGAACAAGACAAGCTGGTGATGATGGACACCATCAAACCATCCAAAGACCAAGCTCTGGTTGCTGGAGATTCGAGGGTGGATTCAAAAAGCAAAAATAAAGCTAAAAATCCACCTGAGCAAAAGAGAGACAAGAACAAGTCTCCAGAGGAGCCACAAGGTTCCAAGAAGAACTACCAGAAGAAGAAAAACAAAGGAGAAATGAGCAAGTGTGCATACTGCAATAAGGGCAATCACACTGAAATCTCTTGTATGAAGAAGAAAATAGACATGCTGACCCAACTCCTGGAGAAGAATGTCATCTCCCTTCCAGACAGCTCAAAGAAGAGAGAAGGAGGATCAAGTTCAGATGACAGAGAGAGAGTTCATGCATTGGTTGCTGGCACATCAAGCTGACCCAGTTTTATCATTGATTCTGGAGCTTCAAGACACATGGTTTCGACCAAGGAGGCATTCTCCTCACTTGACATGTCGAAGGGACCACCTATAGTACTAGGAGATGACTCTCTCACTGAAATTTTGGGCAAAGGGAGGATTGATATTGATCATGGTCAGTTCAGCAATGTGTTGTATGTGCCTGGTCTTGCCTCCAACCTCTTATCAGTGTACCAGATGACTCACACTGGGTCTCCAAATAAATTCATATTATTCCCTGATGAAGTTGAGATCACAAAGATCTCAAGTGGTAAATTCATTGCAAAAGGAGTTGCAAATCATGCTCAAAAGGTATACATGTTCTCACACTTCCT